>PVJN01012655.1:5826-50820 GCA_004026805.1 Lasiurus borealis
CATCTACTACCAGGGGGGCTTGAGGGTCCTTTGATGCCGAAGTTTGAACAGCACATTCTGGGCAGGAGAAACGGCGGCTTTATAAGTGGAACCTGAAAGAATCTGCCTTAGTTCCTCGCAGGAAATATGAATTTTAACCATGCGGACCGCGGACCATGGTTTCTCCAGGAACATTTTTCTTTCCCCATAAAACCGAAAGCCAGGAGGGCTCGCTGTGGAACTTTCTGGCCCGCCCGCCGCCCTCCTCAGCTGCAGGCTCGTCCTCATCTCTGCACCTGGGACTCCACCAGCTCTTCCTGGAGGACATCCTGACCTTCACAGTCGCTATGACCACCGGGTCTCCATCTCCAGCTGGAATGGATCTTCTCAGCTCCAGACTCACTTACCAACCCCCGAAGGTGCCACTCCAAACCCAGAGGCCCGATGGGTGCTATTCCCACGCCCCTCTCTGCCCCCAAGCCACCTGGGCTGGTACCCAACCTGGGATGATAATGGCCCTCCCACCCGGCCGCTCTCAGGAGACAGACACCTACCAATCAGCCTACGTTATCTCTCCGTCCCTCTTCTGACACACAGGTCTCACTCTCAGTCCGCCAGGTCCCATTCGCTCAGCACCTGCTTCCCACGCACCCCCTCTCCTTCCCTGCCCTGTCACTCCGACTCCAAGCGCTGACCTGCCCTCTGCCCCTCGTTCCCTCCTGGAGTGTTTCCAGTCCTTCTCCGACCACCAACCTACAGTGGTACCTCGAGATACGAGTTTAATCCGTTCCGTAACCTTGAGGCGTGGGAAACCATGCAGTTCGACGGAGCCAACCCGGTTTCGGCTAAAGGCACTTTCTTGGGAACTGAGTCTCACTCCCATCTCGAGGCTCCATCGTTGGGACACAATTTGCCCCGGTGTTTTGACGGCCTGTGTCCTCGGTGGTTCATCATTTCCCTGCCTAGCGCCCTGACTCGCGGCGTCTGAACCGCACCCTCCGCGGGCAGGACCCTCCCAGGCCGCACCGCCAGCAGGACCGGGCCCAGGGTGACGGACGGCACCGGGGCCATTATTCCAGGGGCTTCAGTGCAGCGGGGGTTCCCCAAGTTCAGGGCTGCCCAGCGTAAGATCAGCCCCCGTCCTTGCAGCCCCGCAGCTGAGCACCGTCTCCGATGGACCGACAGGGGCGGGTCACCCCCGGGGACGTGGCCATCGGGGCTGAGCCACGCGCTGGAAGCAGGACAAGCGCCAGATTTCGCACCGGTCACCACGCCAGAGAGAAGCTGTGACGTCTCTCCCCTTCGCACTGGGCCATGATTTTCATTCAAATATAGACTCACACTTGAAAGTAGAAAGGGAAGGTGTGCTGTTGTTGAAAAGGGGGTTGTTTTCATTTAAAAATGCGGTCACGGGGGCAGGAAGAAAGGACAAGGCCAGATTTCCGCGGGCCTGTTCGGAGTAGAACTTGCATCGCTTGGATGTAAACAGAACTAGGAAGAAACGCTTCCCTGGTGTGTATATATGAAAAAATAATAATGCTGCCAGCATCCTACTACGGAGGAGAGGAGAGGGGAGGGGAGGGAAAAGGTGAAGGGAGGGGAGGAGAGAGGATGGGGAGAAGAGGAAAGGAGAGGACAGAGGAGAGGGCCGAGGGAGAAAAGGGGGAGAGAGGAAGATTCTGTGTATTACTTTACCCAGGGTGCACCACCTTCCATGCGCGCACATGCACACAAACCTCCCCCCCCCCACACACACACACACAGTTATTTTAATCCCGTTAGAACCTGCATGCAATAAAGCACACAAGTCAAAACTATGCAGTTCCATAACTTTTTACATATGCATGTCCTCACCGAGCTATCACCCCGATCAAGACATACTGCAGGAAACGTACACAGAATTGCTGGTGTCCGTGCATACGTGCACCACACCCTCACACACACACACACACACACACAAACACACACAGAGTTATTTTAATTCCGTTAGAACCTGCATGCAATAAAGTACACAAGTCAAACCTATGCAGTCCCATAACTTTTTACATATGCATGTCCTCACCGAGCTATCACCCCGATCAAGACACACTGCAGGAAACGTACACAGAATTGCTAGTGTCCGTGCATACGTGCGCCACACCCTCACACACCCACACACACACTTCATCCTCAGGGTCACATGAACGCTGCGGCATAAAAGAACAGGAAAGAGGTCGACCACAGTACGATCAAACTGTTCAAACACTGCTTTTTAGCTGATTGCGGACAAAGTGAAGTTTTTAAAGTATCATGTACGACTTGAGGCAGAGATCTTGTTACTGCATTTCTGGGTCCTGAATCACTCTCCCTTTTATTAAGTCACGCTGCCTGGCCACTGAATCTGAACCAGTTATTTTCTTCTAGAAAATGCTGCAAGGCACAGGCTGGAAGGAAATACTGGCAAGTCACACGCCCCATAAAGGGCTTTCACAGATCCAAAGTGTATACGTGAAAACGGTTCCAACTCAACAGGGAGAAAGTAAACAACCCGGCCCCTCACGCGGGCCCAAGATTCGGAACAGACACTTCAGAGGAGACACACGGATGGCCCACGGCCCTTGAGAAGGGTCTCGGCATTACAGTGATACCTCGAGATACGAGTTTAATTCCTTCTGTAACCTTGAGGCGTGGGAAGCTATGAGACGCTCGAGTCCCGGTAAACTGGTGGGTCGTGTGCAGCCGGCAGATACGCGCGATGACTCCTATCTCAAATGTTGCTCGTATTTCAAAGCCAAAATCGCTCACTCGACGGCTCGTATCTCAAAAATCTCGTATGTTAGGGCACTCACTCGTATCTTGAGGTACCACTGTATTAGCCATTAGGGAAGGGCAGATTAAAACCAAGAGGAGATGCCACGGTCCGCTACTAGAAAGGCTGAGTTAAAAGCATCAACTGATCACACCTGAAGCTGAGGGGGATGGGGAGGAGGGGAGAGCCACAGGTGGGGTGGAAACTGATACGGCCACTCCAGAAGACAGTTTCACAGCCTAACTATACTCCTGTCACACAACCCAACACTTCTGCTGTTAGGTATCTATCCATCACTTACGCTCACAGAAAAACCTGTACGCGAAGGTTTATTCACAATCGCCAAAAACTGGAAACCATCCAGGTGTCCTGCAATGATCACATGACTAACAGTGCCGTATCCATACAAAGGAATACTACTCAGCAATAAGAAAAAAAGATTTATGACTCCCCCAATAAACCAGATGACTCTCACATGCGTTTTTCCAAGTGAAAGAAGCCAGATCCTCCCCTCCCTACCCCCGCAAAAGAAGGCTATATATTTTTATAACCCCATTTGGATGACATTCTGAAAAAGGCGAAATTGCCAGGGGTGGGGACCACACTGAACGTTTGGGGGATGACGGAACCGTTCAGAATGGCACTGTGGTGGCAGGCACATGACGCTATGCATTTATCAAAACCTACACGACTGAACAACACCAAGAGTGAAGGAAATTGTTATGCGATTTTTTTTTTTAATCAACCAGGAATACAGACTGTAAGAAAGACATGTCACTACATTACAACTGGGTGGGGTGGAAACGAAGTCACTTCAGAAACCAGCACTCTAACTGTAAGCTAATGACCAATAAAAGCACATAGAGGCCGTACTGTGGTCAGCAAGTCTATTGCGCTCAGTGGTACAAGTTGGCCATTCTGAAACCGCTTCCCACATGTACGAGGATTGCGCAGATTTGGAAATAAAACTGCAGATGGTGTGAGCCAGGATGTCACTGTCAGAGAAAGGAGTTACAAGGAGAAAGGGAAGCAGGAAGGAACCCAGCAGTGCCGGAGAACAGATACACAGGGACGAGGCAAAGAAGTACAGGTGTGTGTGTAGAGTCTGAAACGTCAGTATGAATGCACGTTTATTTAAGGCAGAGAGAGGAAGGAGAGCAAAGATGTGTGGACACGTGGGTTAGTACACACACAAACGTTTCCTGGCTCTGTTTTCCGGGTGAGGCAAGCACACTCCTCGGCAGTGAACACACCCAGCACCCGGATGTTGGCTTCTAAACACCACTTTCAGCTAAAAGCAGCCAGGGCTCCCTGGAGAAACGGCTGGCACGGCAGGAACCTGGCTCGGCCTGCAGGGACCGAGGGCCAGGCCTTTCTGATGAATGCCAAGTGCTAATCGGCCTTTCACTCCAAGGCTCTCCCAGCTCCTGGCAGGTGGTCAGGACTCCATAATGTTTGCCAGATGAATGAATGAATTAATCATGAACATCGACGGCTACCCAAGAGCTACTCCTGGATTATCAGCTCTTATCCTGAAGGGTTTTCCAGGCTATAGCTGCTTCTATGGTAACTTCAACAATATCCGAATGCCCAAGCCCTCTCCCCCCGCCAAAATTCTGATATAATTAGTGTGTAAGACGGCAGCTTCAGCCACTAATCTACTGAGGAACAGCAAAGACGCATAAAATATATGTGCATACAAGTAACAACATCCTAGGAGCAATGAGAACACCTGCACCCAGATCTTGATTTCTAATATCAAGGAATCGGGGCTCCTAGGAGAAAGGGGGGACTCCGGGACGGAGGCAGGAAGTACCCACCATGCCGGGGGTATGTCAAAGGAATGCAAGAGCCAAAACCGGTTTGGCTCGGTAGATAGAGCATCGGCCTGCGGACTGAAAGGTCCCAGGTTCAATTCCAGTCAAGGGCATGTACCTTGTTTGTGGGCGCATCCCCAGTAGGGGGCGTGCAGGCGGCAGCTGATCAATGTCTCTCTCTCATAGATGTTTCTAGCTCTCTATCCCTCTCCCTTCCTCTCTGTAAAAAATCAATAGAATGTACTTTTTTAAAAATGTATTAAATGTAAAAGGAAGTTGGCCAAAAGATACAATGGACCATGGCCTTGTCGTCAGTCAGAGTGTAAAGAAAGGGAGGAGGAGTCACAAAAAAATGTCAGAAAAGAACAGGACGTGGGTTTGGGAAGCAGGGAGACTAATCGCCAAGGCCCAAGAAAGGAACCACAAAGGAGACCCATTGGTACCAGTTAGTTACACAGGAGCAGGCACACGTAGTGAAAAGACTGTGAAATAAAAAGACATGGGGAGGGAAGAGTTAATTTACAATGGATGTCGCTGGCAACAGATGCTGAATTCTTTCGCAAACACTTCTCTAACAGGTCCACTCACTAATATCCCAAATTTCCCATCTCCATATGCAAAAGATCTTTTTAAGAGAGAATGAGCTAGAAAAATTTCATACATTAACATCAAAAGCTGCCCAGCTGGTTTACCCAGTGGTTGAGCATCAACCCATGAACCAGGAGGTCATGGTTTCCATTCCCGGTCAGGGCAGGTGCCCGGATGACCACTTCATTCCAGGTAGGGGGCGTGCAGGAGGCAGCCGATCCATGATGCTATCTCATCACTGATGTTTTCATCTTGTTCCCTCTATCTTCCTCTCTTTGAAATCAATAAAAACATATTGAAAAAACAAAAAAGAGCTGTTTCAGGTATTGAAAGATGAACACCCCCAACCTCAAGATAAGAAGTCAGGCTGAAACCGGTGTGGCTCAATGGATAGAGCATCACCTGCGGACTGAAAGGTCCCAGGTTCTATTCTGGTCATAGGCATGTACCTTGGTTGTGGACGGATCCCCAGTAGGGGGCGTGCAGGAGGCAGATGATCGATGTCTCTCTCTCTCATGGATGTTTCTAACTCTCTCTCCCTCTCCCTTCCTCTCTGTAAAAAAAATCAATAAAAATATATTTTAAAAAATAAAAAAAAAATTTTAAAAGAAGTCAGTATGTGTCTGACTTTGTTTTTATTACTGGAGACACACAGGACCTGTTATTCAACTATATCCATTCCATCTTACGTAACCAGGCTTCCAAACCCTGATCTGGGGGACTTCGTGGGTCATCACACGCGCCTGGTTTCCTCTGGAAAACTGTGCGGAGCGATGCTCATGTTTCTGCCGCAGGAGGGAGCTTGGAACGGCTACGCTGCAGTGCAAGTCTGGGCGCTGGACCTGAGCTTGAGCCACAAAAGGAAAAAGCCGACGTTTGGAAAACAGACGCGGCCCGGAAAGGCACACGCTTCCTTGTTCGCAGAAAGTATGTTCTGGGGTGGCCGGTGTTCCAGCCGAATCCCTCCTAATGGGAAACACACCCAAACAACGACTCCCCAGCGCAGGAGGCCGCCCCACCGGCAGTCCCGCAGCCGCGGCCCGCGCCAGAGCTTCCTGCCGTTACAGAATGTTCTCGTCCATCTCGCCCTCCAGACTACGAGAAGGAACGCTCCGAGGCATTTCCTCGGCCTGCGTGTGCGGAGACCGCAGCCATGAAACCCGTGTCTGCACGTACATCGCAGACGTCAACGCGGACACCCTGCTGTCTCCTCCTCTGCCATGTCCCGCGGGCCCACAGCAACCCCGGAGGCCTCTGAAGTTTTCTGAAAGGCATTGCACAACCAATGCACCATCTTTTGTTTTAAATACAGCGGTACCTCGAGATACGAGTGCCCTAACATACGAGATTTTTGAGATACGAGCCGTCGAGCCAGTTATTTTTGCTTTGAAATACGAGCAACAGTTGAGATAGGAATAATCACGCGGATCGGCCGGCTGCACACGACCCACCAGTTTACCGCAACTCGAGCGTCTCATAGTTTCCCACGCCTCAAGGTTACAGAACGAATTAAACTCGTATCTTGAGGTACCACCGGATATTTTATTGATTTTTTACAGAGAGGAAGGGAGAGGGATAGAGAGTCAGAAACATCGATGAGAGAGAGACATCGATCAGCCGCCTCCTGCACGCCCCCCACGGGGGATGTGCCCGCAACCAAGGTACATGCCCTTGACTGAAATCGAACCTGGGACCTTTCAGTCCACAGGCCCACGCTCTATCCACTGAGCCACACCGGTTTCGGCCAACTAACCAATATTAAGTATGTTGCTGGCTAATACCACAATAGGTCCTTTATGTCGCAATTCCAATATCATCCCATATCAGAGCCCCTACGTGAAATTCCTGTAACAGTGGGCCTTCTTTCCCCGGCTGTGGCACCGGCGTCCCTCTGGCACCCGGGACGCAGGCTTCCCTCACAGAGGGAGGCCCCACCCACCCACCACAGCCCGCCAGTCAGTGGCCTGGGCCTCCCTCTTTGGGGCAATTGTGGAACCATGATTGATCACCCCACCAGCCAATGGACTAAGCCTCTCTCTGTAGGGCCCCCGACCAATTGCATCACACCTGCCTTGGCTGGCCTGGCACCAGTGGGTGTCAGAGTGTGGTCCCAGCTGGTCATATGTTGTCTGGATGGCCGTTCCACTGATTGGCCAACCAATCGATTTGCATATTAGGCTTTTATTATATAGGTCGGCCTATCGACCAATCAAAGCGTAATATGCTAATGATATCCTAAGGCTGCTTAACCACTATGACCACCAGGGGGCAGACAGTCAACAGCTCGACCAGTCGCTATGATGTGCACTGACCATCAGGGGACAGAGGCTCCAACCGGTAGGTGAGCTTGCTGCTGGGGTCCGGCCTATCTGGACTGAGCAAGACCGGCTGGACACGCCTTGGAGCCCTCCTGCGGTCCCTCCTTGGCCCTGATCCTGCACCAGTGGGGTCCCTCGGCCTGGCCTGAGCCCTCTTGCAATCTGGGACCCCTCAGGGATGTCAGAGAGCTGGTTTCGGCCCCATCCCACCGGTGCACGAATTCGTACACTGGGCCTCTAGTCTTATATATAAAAGCCAAGAGACCAGAACGACCAGAACAACTGGAATGACCGGTCACTATGATGCACACTGAGCTAGCTAACTGGCCCATTCGGAGGAGGGGCCAATTAGCCAACCTCCCACGGCCCCTCGCCCTGGCTGGCCTGGGCTGCAATGAGTACAATATATTCTACAAGTTGTATTTGGCTCCTTTTCAAACGTTTCTATTCTCATTTCATAGTGTGCTATTGGTTTTATTCCCAACCTGAATTAGTTCTAAAACACTTATTCCATAATTTCTCTGACTTTTTACCTTAATTTCTTAGAGTGTTACAGTTTTTTTTCTGCCTCTTCAGAGTAGTTTTTACTTCATGTTGTTTTTCATTTGTGAACATGAACTCATCTTCAGGGAAAATTATTTTTCTGTACAAAACTCAAGTTGTTTCTGCTGGCTGTCCCTATGTTTTCACCTGCCAAAGGCCAGTGTTTAAGTTCATTATGAACTGTTTCCTCCATACTCTCAATCAGAAATGAATGTCCTTTGTTTCTAAGTCATTGAGAAAGATGAGAATAAATTTTCCATCTTTTAATGCTGTCAAATTTGCCGAAACTGGTTTGGCTCAGTGCATAGAGCGTCGGCCTGCAGACTGAAAGATCCCAGGTTCAATTCTGGTCAAAATATTCAATATACCTTGGTTGCGAGCACATCTCCATTCGGGGGTGTGCAGGAGGCAGCTGATCGATGTTTCTGACTCTCTCTCTCTCCCCCTTCCTCTCTGTAAAAAAATCAATAAAATATATTTTAAAAAATTAAAAATGCTGTCAAACTTGTTAGAGCTTACTAATGACAAAATTTATGAGTTTTTATAGTAAATAATTTGAAATAATTTCAAGCCTACATAAAAATTGCAAGTATAGCTTAAAGAACTCCAGCCCAGCCAGTGTGGCTCAGTGGTTGAGTGTTGACCTATGAAACGGGAAATTACAGTTCAATTCTCAGACAGGGCACATGCCCAGGTTGCAGGCTCAATCCCCAGGGTGGGGCGTACAGGAGGCAGCAGCCAATAGACGATTCTCTCTCATCATTGATGTTTCCATCTCTCTCTCCCTTCCTCTCTGAAGTAAAATATTTTAAAAATTAATTAATTAATAAGATAAAGAATTCCTCCATGCCCCTCATCCAGAGGTCCAGTTTCTCCAAACACCATCACCTTACCACATTTGCTTCCTCTTTCTCTTTTCATATAAGTGCTTCGGAGTCAATCTTGATTATGATATGGTATTCTTATCATCTGAATGTTCTGAATTTAAATAATGTTTCAGTACTTTGTATGTCTAATGTTATAATAAACCATTAAAATTCCATTATACCATAAAAGGAATAGAAGATTGGGATAAACCTGCAGTAAAATTAGGATATATTCTGGGTTTTGCTTTTAGAAGTAAATTTCATTCATTCAACAAATACTTAATAAACAACGAATGCTAATAAACATGACTCTGGTAGATGTTAAGTGTACAGTCAACAAAATAAACATGATCTAAGCAATTATGGAATTTATAGAATATTTTTCTAAGATTTAATTCTATCATAAAATTCGTAGCTAATCAAATGATGGAGGAATAAAAATTTTCCTATGGTGCATATCATATGGTATTATCAATTTCTGAAACTTTCAAAATTCAGCATTTGTTAAGCATAGTCAGAAGATAGAATATTAACAATTTCTATGAATAATCAATAGCTCAAGTAACTTGTATGTCATTTCAAATAGCATGGTAATATTAAAAATTATTTTGTGCCTGAAATATAAATCAATCACTGCTATTATTAACTTCATGGTACAAGTAAAAGTAAAATCACCATTGGGGGTTAAATTATATTCTGCATTTTTTTGCGTTTTAATTCACTGTGTCCAGGAGCACTAAACAGTCAAGCACACTCTTCTCCCATCCCCTCCTGCCCTCTCCCTGACACACGCGGTCCCCACCCAGACCAGAGGTAACATGAGTAGAAGTAACTCTACTTCCCACGTGGCAACTGCCGGATGAGCTGTGCAAGCTCCCCCTTCAAAGAGAATGGGATGGGAGAAACCGCCACCTCCACTAAAGTGCTGGCTAAGGTCGTCGGAAGAGGTGAGATTTCAGAAGTCACACGCT
Source organism: Lasiurus borealis (assembly GCA_004026805.1). Lineage (NCBI taxonomy): Eukaryota > Metazoa > Chordata > Mammalia > Chiroptera > Vespertilionidae > Lasiurus > Lasiurus borealis. The sequence goes on from PVJN01012655.1 coordinate 15,697, forward strand.
GGAAAAGAACCCTCTGTGACAAGAGAGCATGTCAGACCAGAACCACGGGCCAGTGACTGACGGGGAGCACAGGCTTTTGTGGGAAGAATGTGCTCTGCACCAGGCGGACTGGGTCTGCATTCTGGCTTCTCATTGTGAACAGAGCCTTTCTGCCCTGGAGCAGGCTACTCGGGTGATTTCCTTCCCCAAGTAGAGCAAATGCGGAGAACAGGACCCAGCTCGAATGTTCAAAGGATTAAACACAACAAACCAGCACAGAGCAAGGTCACCGGCACCCCTGGAGATGCCTCAGTGAGCTCTACTTCCTGGGACGGGCCATGGACAGCGCCCCTCCCCCCCACTCTTTGTTGGGGACTTCTGTCCAGACTTTGTCTCTGACATCCAGACTCTCCAGTCATCATGTTCTCAACTGGAGACCAGTGGCTTCCATGGCAGAGGGTAAGCAGTGAGCTGAGGAGGTATGGCTGCTAAAACTACCAAACCCCACTCAGCTTTTACCCAAAGGAAACACTCATCATGGTGTGTTTTCTCTTAGGATATACAGGGTGGGGCCAAAGGAGGTTTACAGTTGTTCATATGGAAAATAAACTAATCTATATATATAAAAGCCAACTGGCCGGAACGACCGATCGCTATGATGCGCACTACAGCTGGCCAACCAGCCTGATGGGGACAGGCTGGCTGCCCAACCTCCCGCAGCCCCTCCCCCTGGCTGGCTCCACCCCCCACCCTGATGAGGCCAGCCGCCCTGACCCCACCTATGTATGAATTCGTGCACCGGGCCTCTAGTAATCAATAAACAAGAACACAATAAACTGTTTCACACGCTCACCACTGCACACCTGCTTTTGCCGCACGCTGTGTCTATTTAAAGCACCCTTTCCCCCATAACCACATTTCTTTTCTAACACACCAGATTGTATTTTACCATTTAAAAAAATAACATTTAAAGAACCGCATCTTGCTTGCCCTGACGTTCCTTGTTCTAACTTCCTTTCCAACCAAACATCTCTACCATTTCTTTAAAAAATTAATGCTCTTGACGAAACCGGTTTGGCTCAGTGGATAGAGCGTTGGCCTGCGGACTGAAGGGTCCCCAGTTCGATTCCGGTCAAGGGCATGTATCTTGGTTGCAGGCACATCCCCGGTAGGGGGTGTGGAGGAGGCAGGTGATCGATGTCTCTCTCTCTCATGGATGTTTCTCTCTATCCCTCTCCCTTCCTCTCTGTAAAAAATCAATAAAGTATATTTTTTAAAAAAGTTAATGCTCTTTTTAAATGACGGCTATTATCTCCAATGAGAGCCATTCTGATAACTGGAAAACGGACCCTCCCAGGCAGGTCAGCTGCCCGCGCCACAGACACGCCAAGACTCCGGGCAGGTAGAGCCGGGCGAGCCGGCCGGCCGCCGCCAAAGCTAACAATTACCCCAGCACTAATGACCCGCCGCTAATGAGCCGGCGTGGCAGCCAAGCGGGCAGAAATTAGGAAAACACCGAGACTAAACAAAACCAGATTCCATTATCTAATTTTTTTTAAAGACTCAGCAACGTCCAGGCACGGAGTGAACCGACTGCGGGAGGAGACCTGTGAGCGCCCATCCCAGGCCCCGAGTCCTCCCGGGGCTCCTCACAGACACAGGGCACAGACACGGGGGCTTACCACACTCCAGTGGGCGCATTCCCGGCCGGGTCAGAGCGAGAGGGGGCCTCCGAGGCTGCGCCCCAACAGGAGCTGCGTTCCCTCGGGAGCGGATGGGCCTCTCTCTCGCGATCTCGCTCTGTCCGAGCACGCCCCGGGTTTATTTGTTTGTTGCACCATCTACCACGTTATAAAAACACAGCCCGGAACGTTCCAGCCAGAACTCGCCCACCGTCCCTGTGCGACCTTCCCACAGACAGCAGGGCCTTCCCAGTGTCCCCGCCAGCGCTCTGGCTCCCTCGTCCCACCCCATCCCCCCAACACCGGGCTGCCTGCCGGCTCTGCCCACTACGTGGGGCCGCAGCTACCCCCCAGGCTGGGAGCTCTCAGCAGACGCCCCGTCTGCTGGCACCCTGATCCTGCACTTCCAGCTTCCAGCACGGTGAGAAATAAACATTGATGGTTAAGTCACCCAAGCTATGGCCTTCTGGGGTCGCAGCCCAAGCGGATTCAGACAGAGATACAGTGGTACCTCGAGATACGAGTTTAATTCGTTCCGTAGCCTTGAGGAGTGGGAAACTATGAGACGCTCAAGTCCATGGTAAACTGGTGGGTCGTGTGCAGCTGGCCAATCCTCGCGGTTACTCCTATCTCAACTGTTGCTCGTATTTCAAAGCAAAAATCGCTTGCTCGACGGCTCGTATCTCAAAAATCTCGTATGTAAGGGCACTCGAATCTCGAGGTACCACTGTATAACTTAGTCTGCTTCATACGTATTGCTACATAGTAGTATTTCAGCTGATATGCATTGGACCATAGCACAGCCGTCCAATTTTTATAACCTTCCCAAACCAGGCGGGGCCCCCGAGGACACAGGCCTGCATGCTCCGGGCCAGGGGTGGGGAACCTTTCTACTGCCGAGGGCCACGTGGGTGTTTATAACTCCACTCCAGGGCCATACAAAATCATCAACTTGAAAGTCATCCTTCTGGCCGAAACCGGTGTGGCTCAGTGGATAGAGCGTCGGCCTGTGGACTGAAAGGTCCTAGGTTCGATTCCGGTCAAGGGCACGTACATTGGTTGTGGGCACACCCCCAGTCTGTGGGCCTTACCCGTCCCCCGGGGCGGACGCTCCCACCCCTGCTCTAGGCTGAGAAGCATCTCATCGGAGGTTTCCCGTATGTAGACTCCACCGGCAGGGTTGGGAAGGAGAACCAGCACGAGAGACCCAGGGCTGTCAGGAGGCCTCGGGCCCATTGCCCGCTCGGCACTGACCAGCTGACGGGCCTGGAAGGAGCGTCGGGCTTCAGAACCTCCTGGAAACTGGAGGAGGCCCGTGGGAGGCCCCTGCCTGCAGGGCAGACTCACCGGGGGGCGCCTACCAGGAAACCCTAGAGGGCTGGGCCCACCCGCAGTGGCACTGAGTCGCTGGCCTGGGATAAAGACTCAGGGAAGCCAAAGCCGGTGTGGCTCAGTGGACAGAGCGGCCTGCGGACTGAAAGGTTCCAGGTTCAATTCCCGTCAAGGACATGTTTCTTGGTGGCGGGCACATCCCTAGTAGGGGGTGTGCAGGAGGCAGTTGATCAATGTTTCTCTCATTGATGTTTCTAACTCTCTATCCCTCTCCCTTTCTCTCTGTAAAAAAATCAATAAATATATTTGGGGGAAAAAAAAAAAGAAGTGGCATTAGAAGAAGTTTAAAAAAGGTGGCTCTCCAAAGAAATTCTCATCGTTTTCCTGTGGATGTTTGGCTCCGTGGACTCATGAGTTTGCCGACCGCTGGTCAGCCAATGGGATCCCGCTAAGAAGGGGTGAGCTGGGGTGTCACGCATACAATGTGCCCAGCCCTGGAAGGCCGGGCAGGGGAGGGTGTGGAGGACAGAGTGCAGGGGGCAGAGGGCACCCTGCCTACAGTAGAGCCAGTACCCACACCCCCCAGGCGGCCGCAGGAAAAGGCCCCCCTCCCCTCAAATGAGCCAGCGCCGAGGAGAAAACGTCTGGGGAGAGAGAATGAAGCTGCTGACGCTGGCGCCCAGCCCGGCCGCCAGGGCAAGGGCAGGAATTCCAATACAAACCCATTCCAGCGGGACGGCCCATTATTTGTCCGTTTATTTGGAGGCCGGCCGGTGCCAGCAGGCCCCCGACGCGCCTTTCAGGCTAAAAATAAAACTTTCCAAAATGACCTCACCGGGCCCAGCATCGCCCTGCCAATGGCGAGGGAATGAGCATGGATCAGCTCGTTTTCACATAAGCCTGGCTGTGCACATGCCCACCGGAGCGGCCTCAGAATGTAGACTAAAGGGCGTTCATCTACCCAGGATCCCCCGGAAGTGAAGTTCACGAATTTCCATCAAACAGCGACGAGCAAAGCAATGCTGTCGCGTGAACGCGCAAACCGGTGCTCACCTGGCGTTCTTCTTCCCAAAAACCCTCCCTTCTTCTACGAAACTCGCTCAGAGAGTCAGGACAAATAAATACACTGGTACCTCGAGATACGAGTTTAATTCGTTCCGTAACCTTGAGGTGTGGGAAACTATGAGACGCTCGAGTCGCAGTAAACTGGCGGGTCGTGTGCAGCCGGCCAATCCATGCGATGACTCCTATCTCAAATGTTGCTCGTATTTCAAAGCAAAAATCGCTCGCTCGACGGCTCGGATCTCAAAAATATCGTATGTTAGGGCACTCGTATCTCGAGGTACCACTGTAATTCCTCCCTGGGCGACTCCCGCTCAGCATCATTTTTCCCCCATCACACCCTTCCTCTCCGGGGTACGGACCAAGCCACAAGTAACTTGACCTTGAAACCGTTGGGAATGCCCGCCACTTAAAGGAGCCCATTGTGAACTGTGTTCATCTTTCCGGCATCTGAGTAAGCAGAGGACACTGCACCACGAACATGCACACGTTTTACAAAGTGTCCCCTAAATCTCTGAAAAAACAACAACAAAATGCCCGGCTGGCGTGACTCAGTGGCTGAGGGTCGACTGTGAAACCAGGGCCCACAGCTCGATGCCCAGGTTGCGGGCTGGATTCCCAGTGAGGGGTGTGCAGGAGGCAGCCAACCCCTGATCCACTCTCATCACTGATGTTTCTCTCTCCCCCTCTTCCTTCCTCTCTGAAATCAATAACGATTTTTAAAAAACATACACAACAAAACACCTGAATTTTTTCCAATCATTTTCTTTTATCCAACTGCCCGGAAACAGCATGAAAGCCCCCCCTGACGGATGATGGGGTTTTGTGTGTAAGAAACCTTGTCTTTCGCCTTTCGTTTAGGACTCGAATTCTGTCTTGGCCCAACAAGTGACAATGAACTTGGCAAATACATCCCAGCGCCCGCTTGGCGTTGACAATGAACCATCTGGACGCTGAACGGTGCATCAGAGAGTCAGGTACCTGCTGAGTGGGAGAGCCGGGAAGGCCTGGCTCTGCCCACCCCGGGCAGGGCAAGTGCCAGCTCCCTAGTCACAATGGAGACACCAACGAGCGCGTGGCACCCTCTTTGTCTTTGGTCTGCCTTCATTTTCATGATCTGCAGGAAATTTTATTTTTTTACTTCTGAAAGCTCCATGTCTCTTTCAGGAACAAGGACAGAGATTGCGCTATGACTGAAGGTAAACACATCCGGAACCAGAGCCCACGGCGGCTGCCTCTGCGCGCGATGGCCTCCTCACAGCTTCCTGCCTGACCTTCAGCAGCTGCTGCCAGTGAGTCCAGCTGGCCGCTGAGCCTCCTCACGACAAGGCTCCCCGATCCTGTGCTGCAGGCCTGAGAGGAACGCCCTAGCCCGGTGGCCGGCAAACTCATGAGTCCACGGAGCCAAACATCAACAGAACAACGACGGACATTTCTCTTAGAGCAGCGGTTCTCAACCTGTGGGTCGCAACCCCTTTGGGGGTCGAACGACCCTTTCACAGGGGTCGCCTAAGACCCTCGAAAAATGCAGATATTTACATCACGATGCATCACAGTAGCAACATGTCAGGGTTGGGGATCACCACCACATGAGGAGATGTATGCAAGGGTCATGGCCTTAGGAAGGTTGAGAACCACTGTCTTAGAGCCACATTTTTCAAACTTAAACTTCTTCTAACGCCACTTCGTCAACACAGACTCGCGCAGGCCGTGGGACTTTGTGGAAAAGCCACACTCAAGGGGCCAAAGAACCGCAGTTTGCCGACCACTGCCCTAGGTGATGAGATTATCCAACCTCTGGTTGACGGAGGACTTCTCCGAGTGGGGAAACAAACATGCAGACTAATGAGGAAGTAACTGCCAGACACAGAAGTCAGGTTATGCCTTTTCTTTGACACCAGAACACCTCCAGGTCATCATTATCATGGAAATTTCCCACAATTTCTCCAAAAACTGTGTCTAAACTTTTATAAGGAGACAGTCCAGGCGAGAAATCCAAAGCTCACTCACTGGTTTGGGTCAAAGGCCACTGCATCCTCCTCCGTTACTGCCAAACTGGGGTTTGAAAACATGGCAACATCAACGTGGACGCGAGTTTGAACTGCACGCCCCGTTTTCCGCGCCTCGGGGCTCCCAGCTCCCGTCAGTCCTCGCACTGTGACACGCAGATCCAGAACCTCTGCCTCTGGGACCAGGGCAGAGGGTCGGCAGCCGGCGACAGGAGGCCCGGCTCCGTGCGGGTCCCCGATGGGGAACAGACCAGCTACAGTAAGTTTGGGGCTCCTTCCGCAGCCCTAGGGGGAGCTCACGGGTGCAGTCGCTCCTGAGCAGCACCGGCCCGGGGAGCCTGCACGAGGGATCCCCGTTACCTGAGGCTGCAAAGACGATGTGCATCAAACTGGTCGACCACAAACTCTAAATATTAGCTGAGTGCACGCTCCCAGCCCGCTCACGCACTGGGCTGGGTACTTCTGAATATGAAAGTGACTCCTGCCATCTGCTCTTAAGAAGCTTAGATTTCTGATCGGAAGATTACACATATTTACATATATTACCTATTATGTAAAATAGAGTTTATGTAAATGATATAACAGGTCAGATAGTACATGTAAACCAGAAAATATGGTATTTCCATAATGGAGTATGTCATACCTGTTAAATTATACAGAGTAGATTTTGTTAATAAGATGACACATATGGCTGACATTTATATATAATAGATATGTTATAGACACTAGAGCAGTGGTTCTCAACCTGTGGGTCGAGACCCCTTTGGGGGTCGGACGACCTTTTCACAAGGGTCGCCTAAGACGATCGGAAAATGCAGGTATTTACATCACGATGCATCACAGTAGCAACATGTCATGGTTGGGGGTCACCACCCCATGAGGAACTGTATGCAAGGGTTGCGGCCTTAGGAAGGTTGAGAACCACTGCACTAGAGGATGATATATGATCTATATAATCAAGATCACGTATATTTTATGTAACAGATTATGCACATTATGCATAAGAGAAGGTTCTATATATATCTGTGTAAATGAAACGCACACATGTGCAATGTGACAGCGTGTGAAACAGTGTGACATGTGTGGAGAGCACGTGAGGAAAATGGGGAGCGGCACCCTGCTCTGGCCCCATCGGCACCCGCCCGCCAGGGACGCACGTCTGATACTCCGTGCTCCGGGCTGTCCATCAAACTCGGACCCTCTTCAAGCACTCAGCACGACAAACAGGAAGTGCTTAGCAACCAAGCTAAGACACACTGATGAGGCTACAACACGGTGTGGTACCAGGAAGGCTATCATCATGAGAGTACGAGGTTGGGGACACAGATTTCAATTCTGGTCTTATCAAAGCCAAAGAGAAGGGGGAAAACCTTTAAGAAAAAAAAAAAAACTACCCCTCTACTGCAATAAAGGTATTTTTAAAAAAGTACATCCACCTTGGAGCAAATCCCTATCATACCCCTGACATAAATAACAATTATAGTGGTACCTCGAGATACGAGTTTAATTCGTTCCATAGCCTTGAGGCGTGGGAAGCTATGAGACGCTCGAGTCGCGGTAAACTGGTGGGTCGTGTGCAGCCGGCCGATCCGCGTGATGACTCCTATCTCAAATGTTGCTCGTATTTCAAAGCAAAAACCACTCGCTCGACAGCTCGTATCTCAAAAATCTCGTATGTTAGGGCACTCATATCTCGAGGTACCACTGTATTAACCAGCGCCCTCTTTACATCGGGATTTCTGGGCACAGACAAATCCGCTACACATTGAAATACGACTCCAACAGCCGGCAGCCATGGCGGGTCCTGCCCCAGCCAAAGCCCGAGAGACAGCAGGCTGGCCGTCCCCGCCTGTCACACCGTCACGCCTGTCACACCGGCAGCCAGAGGCGCCAGCTGAGCGGGGCCCAGATTCCCGACCCACAGACACGGAAAGGAAAATGGCTGTTTGAAGCCCCCAAGTGCTGGGGTGTTTGTTACCCGGCAGCAGATAACTGCCTTTTAAAAGCTGTCTCCCACTGGCCCAGAGGAGAGCTCCCAACTGCAGAGCATTCACCGGGCAGGCATGGTGTGTCTACGTGCAGCTGCAGCCGGAGCGCAAAGACGATTCTCCACAGCACAGGACCTGGGGTGACACCTCCAGTGTCCGCCTGCATCAGCCCACTTTCTCCCGCATCAACCCGCTCCCCACGTCCAGGACGGGAACCAGGAGACCTGAGAACGAGGAAAATCAAAACCGGTTTGGCCAGATGTGAGCTTAGGATCCAACACACCCACCACACGTGGGAGAGCACCACGTGGCCAGCACAGGGCTGCTTCCCCGTCAGGACGTAACATACGAGGGGAAATAATCCCTTTATTTGCCAAAAATTCCTCCGGTCTGCAGACGACCCCGGCGTTTCATTTGAAAGTCTCCTGCATGCCGAAGAGGCGCAGAGAGGAAGAAAACAAACCCCCATCATCCTCAAAGGGCTCCCCAGAACGCTTTGGGCAGCTGCCTGAACCCCCATTTAATTCCGCCGTAGGAACAGTGTTTCGTGATTAACGGTGCCGATGGCTATCAGCCTCTGCATTTCGCCGATGGCTATCGGCCTCTGCATTTCTCAGACGTCAGCCCAATGGGGTGGTCCATTCCGAGCCCGGCGTGGCCAGGGGAGAGAGGGGGCGGGCATAACATCATCTTTCCCGACTTTAACTCCTCTCCACACACAGCCGCCCAGGAGGCGCGGGGATGGACCGGGAGGAAACACCCAGAAACGCTGAGGACCACGCTGGCACCGTGGCTGAGATGGTTCCACTTAAACAGCTTTTCCCTTCCCCATGGGCTCAGCCTCTCTCCTGAGCCACGGCTTTCCCCGCAGGCCTTCTGCTGTGTCACACAGCATGCATGTTCCGTTACATACATTCTAGGTTCTGAGCCGCTCTCTGCCTTCGCCCCTGTTTTCAGAGCTGTGGGTTTTCCGCCTCTGTGAATAACCTCAGGCTGCGCTCCACCCCTTCAAAACACACATTACCTTTTCACAGACCCCCTCACATTACACATACAAGAAGAGCAAGTGGAGGTCACTGAAAGTGAGACTGTCACATGTTAGCCCTGTGTTCTACGACCCAGAAATCACCCCCTGTAGAGATAGCTCCCCGGGCCCGAGGCGGGCACCGGGGCCCAGGGCCACACAGGCGGCCACCTGAATGCCAGGTGACTTGGTCCCAGGGGCCTGCATAGACGCGCCACCTCCGGCCTGCGGTTTATCTCGTTCTAAAAGGCCAGAGAGGCACAGCCACTTCCACATGAACCGCCTCTTCTGTTTCCAAAACAAACACGCTTATCATTTGAAACCACTAATAAAAATAAATAAAAAGCTGCAGGTAAGTTAGGAGGGAAAGTATTTAAAATACAGTCATGCCGAAGCCGGTGTGGCTCAGTGGATAGAGCGTCGGCCTGCAGACTGAAAGGTCCCAGGTTCGATTCAGGTCTGGGGCATGTACATTGGTTGCAGGCACATCCCCAGTGGGGGGCGTGCAGGAGGCGGCTGATCGATGTTTCCCTTTCATCAATGTTTCTAACTCTCTATCCCTCTCCCTTCCTCTCTGTTACAAATCAATAAAATATATTTAAAAAAAATATAAAATAGCCGAAACCGGTTTGGCTCAGTGGATAGAGCGTCAGCCTGAGGACTGAAAGGTCACAGGTTCAATTCCGGCCAAGGGCACGTCCCCAGTCGGGGGCGTGCATGAGGCAGCTGATCTATGTCTCTCTCTCATCCATGTTTCAAGCTCTCTATCCCTCTCCCTTCCTCTCTGTAAAAAGCCAATAAAATATATTTTAAAAAATAAAATAAAAACACAGGTGGCAAATATTCTATGCAATTACCATTTAATCGCTTGCTCCTGTGAAAAGCCCAGAAAGACCAAGTCCAGACACAGGTAACAGGGGCACGGAGAGGGAACAGGGTGCAGGTGGTATGGGTGGTGAGTGGAGCTGGGCGTTGTCACCCCTGCAGCTGGGGCCCCGAAGCGCATTCTCGCCGCGGCCTGGGCTCTGCAGGAGTTTCCGGATGGCGGGGCCGGCGGTCCCGGCTCTCCTCCATCTCAGACGTCGCCAGAGCCACGAGGTGTGTGTGAGCTGCTCAGCGCCTCTCGCCGGGGCCCAGCCAGCGGCGAGCCCACACCTGGACCGAGCCAGAGTCACCGCCGTACACCCGACCGTCACTTCTCACGGAGAGCCGGGCCAGAGGCGGGCAGGGGCCGGGCCACCCAGGCTGCTGCCCCCGAGTCCCGGGTGAGTGGGCCTGGAGGCACACAGATCTGTGACGTGATAGTTACCCACAGGGAAGTTTGCAAAGAACAGTCGCTACTGAAAGCACGCTGCCCCCGTGGGAGCTGAAGTGGGGAGAAAAAGCAAATCCCTGTCACAAAAGGATGCTTCCATGGAAACCTTAGGGAAGCAGTTCTCAACCTATGGGTCGCGACCCCATTGGGGGTCGAACGACCCTTTCGCAAGGGTCACCTAAGACCATCAGAAAACACCTATTTCCCATGGTCTTAGGAACCAACACACAGCTCCTCGGTGTAGCAAAGTGTAGCCATGTAGTTTACTGTTGTCATAGGAAGACTGTTGCCCATGCTACACCACGATTCAAGACAAAATTCATTTGTCATTAGAAATAAATAGTTCACAATATATAATTACATATTGTTTTTGTGATGAATCCCTATGCTTTAATTATGTTCAATTTGTAACAATGAAAATACATCCTGCCTATCAGATATTTACATTACAGTCCATAACAGTAGCAAAATGACAGTGATAAAGTAGCAACGGAAATAATTTTATGGTTGGGGGTCACCACCATAGGAGGAGCTGTCTTAAAGGGTCCCGGCCTTAGGAAGGTTGAGAACCACTGGCTGAGGGAGAATCTGGGGAAAGCAAGTCTGAACGAATGCCAAGGCCACTTGTATTTGCTGAGGGACCTTTGTCGTTGGAAATTCTGAGCATGTCCCCCCGGGGGGCTCCGTTCGGCACATCGTGATGCGGCCGCTCACCCCGGTCCTAACGGTCCCTCTCTCCCTGGAGGGTCCTGGTCCTCCAGTGCCTTCGCCAAAGCCACGTCACACTTTCAGGAGACCCAGCGATGGCCGGGTGTGAGAACCCCACCTGTGATTCCGGGGGGGTTAGGGGGGTAGCCCAGCAGGAGAGCACTGGGAAGTAGAGAAACATGGAGTTAATGCTGGGTGTTCTCAGCTCCCAGAACTGCCAGCGGAGGCCGACGCCCTGCTGCTCCCCTCTGAGCAAAGGGCCAAGGATCCCCCAAAGGCTCCCCATGTTTCTCTGTCCTGCCTGCTTTGCTTCGGGGGTGCAGGTGGGAGTGGGGGAAGGACTTGCTATGTGTCCTGAAATCAGTTTTTAAACGTGATTGGCACAGCTGGCAGGTACAAGTCTCGCTCAGGTGGCCAAAGACATGCATGTTCTCGAGAACCTGAATGTCAGCTTGAAAAGAAAGCTAGGGCAATGTGCCCGAGTACATATTCAATAACAAATAGGGTCCTTTAAGCAACAGAATAGCCCTAACCGGTTTGGCTCAGTGGATAGAGCGTCAGCCTGTGGACTCAAGGGTCCCAGGTTCGATTCTGGTCAAGGGCATGTACCCTGGTTGCAGGCACATCCCCAGTAGGAGGTGTGCAAGAGGCAGCTGATCGATGTCTCTCTCTCATCGATGTTTCTGGCTCTCTATCCCTCTCCCTTCCTCTCTGTAAAAATCAATAAAATATATATATTTAAACAACAAAACGGGCTCCATGGATGCGCAGAGACTGGAATGACAGTGAACAAAGCACGGGCTGAGCTTTGGAGGCCCTCGCCCTTCCCAGTCCATCCCTCAAGCCATCGACGCGCGCTCCCGGGAAGGTCTCCAGCGCCAGCCTCCTGTCCATGAGCGTGGTCCTGACTCCGGAACATCTGCATGTCCCCGCCCGGCCCCTGCAGGACACGAGAGGGAGGGAAAGTTGGGGCCGTTTGCTTAGGAAAATGAAATCCTGTCTTGGCTCTCGTATGAGTTCACTTTCTTTTTATAGCTTGGCTTTCAAACATAGTAATTGCTTTCTTCTTCTGCTGCCTTTTTTTTTTTTTTTCTTAAAGACATGGATTTACACCACATTTCATTTGAGCGTCTCTATATATAGGTCTTGGTCTACGATAATAGCAAATTCGTAGGATCCCGCCCCAGAAGACCTAAATAGAACAGCAATTTAGAAACAGCATCCCCTCCTTTAAAGCAAAAATATTGAAGTCATCAAAGATAACTTGTCCAGAAGCCACCCCACACACAATGCCGAACGCCAGTTTCAGGGCACTCTCAGGAAGAAATACGAACGTCATTTTCTCCAGAAAAGTTGGGGGTCTGAAAATTCCATGAGATTAAAAACATTCCCATCATGTTGTTTCTTTTCTCTTAAAATCTCTCTGCTCTTATAGTCGCTGGTTCAGATGTTGGTGCTCAGTTAGAAAGTCGGTTCTTCCCGACTGCTCTCTGTTCTCAGGAAGCAGATATAAAATTCATTCTATTCTCCAATTGCCAGTTAATAATGCGGATTTTCTAATAAAATAAAATAAAAACACGATAATTTCAAGAGAAACACGAAAAGCGCTTTATTCAAAGTAATGTCCATCGCTAGCTACACATTTCCCCCATCTCTCAGGTAATTTGTGGATACCATCCCAATAGAACTTTTCTTGTTTTGAGGCAAACCATTCAGAGACCCAATTTTCCACTTCTTTGTACGTTTTGAAGCGCTGCTCAGAGAGTGCGTGTGCCATCGATCGGAACAAGTGGTAATCCGAAGGAGCCAGGTCTGGTGAATACCGTGGGTGGGTTAATACCTCCCAGGCGAGATCTTTTAACGTGTCTGTAACTGGTTTTGAAGTGTGTGATGGTGCATCATCATGAAGCAAAATTACTTTGCCGTGTCTTCTGGCCCATTCTGGTCGTTTCACGATCAAAGCCTGGTTCAAATTGGTTATTTGTTGTTGGTAGCGATCAGTATTAACGGTTTCACCTGGTTTTAGAAGCTCATAATACACCACCCCTTCCTGATCCCACCAAACACAGAGCATTGTCTTCTTTCCGAAGCAATTTGTCCTTGCAGTCGATGTTGATGGTTGACCTGGATCAACCCATGATTTTGTGCATTTGGGATTCTCAAAATAAATCCACTTTTCATCGCCAGTCACAATTCGGTGCAAAAAAGACTTCCTTTTGTGCCGATGAAGCAACATTCTACTGATGGCTTTTCGGTTTTCCATTTGTCTTTCGCTCAGTTGATGTGGCACCCATTTTCCGTCCTTTAAAACCTTCCCCATGGCTTGCAAGCGATCGGATATCGTTTGCTGAGCGACGTTTAATCTTTCTGCAAGCTGTTTTTGAGTCTGACACGCATCTTCATCCAGCAACGCTTGCAATTGTTGGTCTTCAAACTTTTTCGGTTGACCTGGACGTTCTTTGTCTTTGACATTGAAATCGTTACTTCTAAAGCGTTTAAACCAGCGTTCACAGGTATCCTGAGATGGGGCATGGTCACCGTAAGCTTTCCGAAGTATGCGGTAACTTTCAGCAGCGCTTTTCTTCAAAATAAAGTAATGAATTAAAACTTCGCGCAAATGCTCTTTTTTTGGCACGAAATTCGACATCTCTAAGCACAAAAATATCCACGATGTTCGCACCTTCAGCAAATCTGACATATGAAGTTTTGAAGCTCGCTGTCAATGCAACAAAAATAGCATGCATATCAAATCGCCTACATATCAGCATCTGTGTAACTCCATCTATTTAAAAAAAATCCGCATTTTTAACCAGTGCACCCGGTGCTTCTCTCTCACTAGCGCGCCGTGCCGTGCCAACGAGTCCTTTTCCCGGGATCAGGGCGCTGAGGGTGCCAGCACAGTGCAGTCCGCAGTCAGTGCCTGGGAATCAGACTGGGTCCAAACTGGCTCTCCCGCTGAACCTCCTCTCTCTGAGCCCTGGGGATCGGGAGGGCACCCGTTCTGGAGAAAGTTGCCTGAGATGTCAAGAAGGTGCCAGAGAGAGCGAGGCCTGGCCCGGGCAGTTCCCGCCAGGTCAGCAAGGTGACCAGATGGCTGAGGAAGAGGCAGGGGCTACGAACACGTGCTCCAGAGACGTGAATGTGCCCACGACTCACAGCTTGGCACGTGGTTTGCGACCGAGGGCTGCAGCGAGGACGTCCGACGGACAAACGCACAGAACCGTTCACATTCAGAGGGGTCCGCCTCCGAGCAAGCCGCCGGCCCTCCTACTGCTGATGTGGGCACCGATCAGAACCTCCTTACTGACGTGGGCACCGTCAGAACCTCCTTACTGACGTGGGCACCGATCAGAACCTCCTTACTGACGTGGGCACCGATCAGAACCTCCTCACTGACGTGGGCACCGATCAGAACGTGGCCACAGAGGCCTCCACAGGGTGACCGACGGGAACACCCGCCTTTATCCAACGTCAAGGCCTCTTCGTCTCTGCTCGGCCACTTACGACCCTTCGCTCACGGCTGGTGCCAGGCCAGGGTGCCACCCAGCGGGGCGGGGCGGCAGCAGCAGCAGGGAGCACGCAGGCGCAGCTCCGTGCCCGCGGGCACGAGGTCCCCGGCCGCCGAGCGTGCCGACTTGGACAGAAGCATCTGGAAAGGACGGAGGTGCATTACGGAAAGGCAAACTCTCGCCTGTCGAGCTGCAAAGGCTCTGACGCCTGGCCCCCTCCACTCGGCGCCTCGGCAGGAGCTGGCTCCAGGGCCAGTGCCAGGGCCCGGTGGCACCTCCGGCTGCCCTTCCCCTCGGCTCAGCTTCTGCTCCCAAGTCCGACCCCTGAAGCGGCTGTGAGCGGGTCCAAGTCACCACGGGGCCCGTGAACAAAGGGGAAGGATGCGGATTTCACACTGAATCCGCCTGCCAGGAGAAGGCAGGAGGCGGCGCGCGGGTCCCTCCTTCCCTCCGCATGCCCTGGTTTGCAAAACCACGTCTTCAAAACAAGCCATAAAACAGGAAACCTAAGATGGGCAGGAAAACGAACCCACTTTCCACACGCCCACAGCCGCCCAGCCGGAGCCCAACCCGGGCACGGCACAGGGCGTGCTGGTGAGCCTTACTGACAACCGTCATCGGTTCTGACATTCACCACCGGAGCCCACAATTACCGTGTAACCTCGCTCAGCGACAGGAAGCTTTTACTGCTCCTGACTCAGGGATGCCTGGGACAGGGAATTTAGGTTGTTTGTGTGCTGTTGTTTTTTTATATATTTTACTGATTTTTTACAGAGAGGAAGGGAGAGGGAATAGAGAGTTAGAAACATCAATCAGCCACATCCTGCACACCTCCTCCTGGGGATGTGCCTGCAACCAAGATACATGCCCTTGACCGGCATCGAACCTGGGACCTTTCAGTCCACGGGCTGACGTTTTATCCACTGAGCCACACCGGTTTGGGCTCAATGTAGATTTTAAAGTACATTTTAAGACCAGTGGAAATGCAAAGAGATCATCTATTTGTTCACTGGACACACGCTCCTCTCGGCAGACATCGCCAGAGGCCAAGGCAAAGCCACTCTTCTGGTCCTGGGTTCAAAGGTTACAATCTAGCGAAGGCAATGCCTTCGTTATCTTCCAGGAGGGAGATAAGAAAGGCTTGCAAGCACATTTCAAACACAGGTGGGGACAGAAAACCCGTGACATTCCCCATAAAAAGCTAGGAGTGCGTGATAAGAGTCATGATAAGACAATCGGTGTCACAGCCCGGCAGGCGTGGCTCCGTGAGTGAGCATCGACCTATGAACCAGGAGATCAAGGATCGATTCCTGCTCAGGGCACATGGCCCGTGGGCTTGGTCCCCAGTGTGGGGCGAGCAGGAGGCAGATGATCAATTCTCTCATCATTGATGTATCTCTCTCTCTCTCTCTCCCTCTCCCTCCTCTCTGAAATAAACATAATAGTAAGTGCCACAGACAGGAGAAGCGTTTACAAAGGGATAAAGGTGGGTGAGTGGACAGAGACCGAGAAGCATCCAGCAGAGAAGACCGCCCCAGCAGAGCCGAGGACAGCGCTACCAACAGAAACAAAACACGCTGAGAAAAGTGAAAAGCAGCCAGCGAAATGGGTTTTGACCATCTATTCCAACCCAATACGCCCAAGTCACTGTCATTTCAGCACAAACAGCATAAAGATGATGGAGAAGCACGATGCATGTCCTCTGCGTGCCTCGGGCCTGGCGTGTGCCGCACTGGCCACGCGTGGCTGGTGGCTCCCGACATGGACACACAGGTCACGAGGCACGCGGCTCAGAGTGGGGTTTTGCAGGGCAGTGACCAAACCAATGAGGACAGTTGGTCGGCAAACCGCGGCTCTCGAGCCACAGGCGGCTCTTTGGCCCCTGGAGTGTGGCTCTTCCACAAAACACCACGGCCTGCGCGAGTCTGTTTTGAAGAAGCGGCGTCAGAAGAAGTTTAAGTTTAAAAAATGTGTTTCTCAAAAGAGATTTCAATCGTTGTCCTGTTGGTATTTGGCTCTGTGGACCAATGAGTTTGCCGACCTCTGTTGGCCAAAGCAGAGGCTTCGGGAGACACCCCGAGGAGAGGGCCAGAAAGTGAGGCTGGTGTGACAGCATCTCTGTGGGGACAGAGGGAGCCAGGGACACTGTAACAGTGAGAGTACGAGGTGAGGTGAGGTCGTGCATCAAACAGGGGCGCTGCCGCTCCGAGAGCTCAGACCCCGGGGATGCAGCCCCTAATTCCATCCCATCCCACTGCCTCCCTCGGGCCCCTGCCCCTCAGCCTCCTCTGAGAGGCTGTCTGACCTACCTGTGTCCCTCTATCAGCCAGACACTACTGTGCCCAGTCACTTCCACCATGCCCTCATGTCCAACCGAAAGCCTCTGGCCCCTTAATTTTCTTTCCTTTTTTTTTTAAATATATTTTATTGATTTTTTTAAAGACAGGAAGGGAGTTAGAAACATCGATGAGAGAGAGACATCGATCAGCTGCCTCCTGCACACTTCCCACTGAGTGAGTATGTGCGCGCAACCAAGGTACATGCCCTGGACCAGAATTGAACCCGTGACCCCTCAGTCCGCAGGCTCACATTCTATCCACTGAGCCAAACCAGTTAGGGCTGGCCCCTTAATTTTCGAGGCTGTCTCCTTGGTCCCCAGCGGAAGTCAATTCCCAGGTCTCTCTCTGCATCCCTGCTCCTAGACTGACCATCCCTCTGCAGATGGCCTTTTCCTGTCGCTCCTGGGGGAGACGAGCAGGCATTCCAGCTCTCTGCCTTTCCCAGAGTCACCGAGGTGCTATTCTCCCCACCCGCTGCGGAGACTGCTCCCAACTTCTCCCGGTACCCCGTCTGCAAAGCCACCGACAGCCCCTGATCAGCCAACAGTCCTGCTCCCAAATTATTTTTTTAATTTTTTAAAATATATTTTATTGATATTTTACAGAGAGGGAGGGAGAGGGATAAAGAGTTAGAAACATTGGAGAGAGAGAAACATCGATCAGCTGCCTCCGCACACCCCCCACTGGAGATGTGCCCACAACCAAAATACATGCCCCCAACCGGAATCGAACCCGGGACCTCTCAGGCCGCAGGCCAACGTTCTATCCACTGAGCCAAACTGGTTTCGGCCAAATTATTATTTTTAATAAATATATTTTTATTAATTTCAGAGAGGGGGGGAGAGAGAGAAAAACATCAGTGGTGAGAGAGAGTCATCTATCAGCTGCCTCCTGCACGCCCCACATCGGGGATGGAGCCTGCAACCCAGGCCTGTGCCCTGACCGGGAATGGAACCGTGACCTCTTGGCTCATAGGTCAGTGCTCAACCACGCCGCCACGCCAGCTGGACCACATTATTCTTAAATCACTGTCCCCTCATGCCCTTCCCTCTGAACCTCGAGATCATTCTCTCTCTCCACCAGGCCTTCCTGCCGGCCAGCCTCCGCTGTGCCCACTGCCAGGCCCTCCTCGCGCCCACTCCCCACCCTGGGGCATCTTCCTTGGCATCTCCAACACAGCTCCTTCCTCCTCTGCCTCCAAACTGCCTGCTCCCCGCATGGAATGTGTGTCCCCTCCCATCACTCTCCCCACCGCTCTCTCCAGCAGCAAGTTCCTTTTCCTTTTGGCCCCCAAATGTGTTCCCCCAAAGTCTCTGAAAAAGCAGCCCCTCCTGATCCCCACTTTGCCACCATCCCCGATAGCGAGGCATTGGCCCTCTCCTCCCAACTGCTCTCGAAACCGTTTCCAACCGAATAGACGCTCTCCGTCATTTGCAACCAACGCAGAGAATTATAAGGAAGAAAACAGGATCAGCTACATCACCCCCCTAACCTACTGCCTGACCTGGAACATTCTAGGGACCCCCCTCCCCTGTATGCGTTGTTTAGCTTAGGCATTTCGTAAGCAGGTTTTTGTTTTGTTTTAATATATTTTATTGATTTTTCACAGAGAGACAGGGAGAGGGATAGAAAGCCAGAAACATCGATGAGAGACATCGATCAGCCGCCTCCTGCACACCTCCTACTGGAGATGTGCCCGCAACCAAGGTACGTGCCCTTGACCGGAATCAAACCTGGGACCCTTCAGTCCGCAGGCCAACGCTCCATCCACTGAGCCACACCGGTTTCGGCAGCAGGTTCGATTTTTACTCACCTGCCTCCTCCCTCAGTTCCAGTGTCTCCTTCCCCCGCGCCCCCTCGGGCCAGCATTCACCTAGAGGCTGTTTTCATCGCCTCACATTCTGCAAAAACAAGATGCTGGCACCCAGGGCTCTGCCTCCTCTTTTCTCGTGGGAACCCTTCCCGGTCCAGTGGGACAGCCATCCAAGGCATGCGGCGCCCCGTTTTCTCCAACCAGGCCCCCAGGAGACTGCGCTCTGCACACCAGGCTGCCGCACACATTCCTGCGCAGGCCCGTGCCCGGCGGCTGTGCTTCTGCGGGGCCGGGCCCGGGGCAGGTGCCGGGGACGAAGGCGGCGGGTCTGTCACAGCTAACAGCCTCTGCCCGTCTCCCCGCAGCGGCTCTGCCTCCCGAACCCCAACCCTCACCCCCCTTCCTGCCAGGCTGTGCGAGCCACCACCCCTGTCCGCTTGTCTTCTCTACAGTGGCACCTCGAGATACGAGTTTAATTCGTTCCGTGACCTTGAGGCGTGGGAAACGATGAGACGCTCGAGTCACAGTAAACTGGTGGGTTGTGTGCAGCCGGCCGATCCGCGCGATGACTCCTATCTCAACTGTTGCTCGTATTTCAAAGCAAAAATCGCTCGCTCGACGGCTCATATCTCAAAAATCTTGTATGTTAGGGCACTCGTATCTCGAGGTACCCCTGTATTTGACTTCCAAAGCAGACGCCCAAACTGTGCGCCCGCCCCTCCCTCTGCTCACACCGCAGCCTCCTCTTTGACAGGGTTAGTCCGTCCTCCGGGGCCCGAAGCCACCTCCCCCCCCAGCCGAGACCTGAGTCTCCAGCTCCAGACCTCTGACCCTCAGAGGACTTTATTTTTTTAATATGTTTTTTTAACTGTTTTCAGAGAGGCAGGGAGAGGGAGAGAGAGACAGAAACATCCATGATGAGAGAGAAACATCAATCAGCTGCCTCCTGCAGGCCCCACACGGGGACTGAGCCTGTCATCCTGTGCTCTGACCGGGAATCGAACCGTGACCTCCTGGTTCACAGCTGGACGCTCAGTCACTGGGCCACTCTGAGCGGGCCGGGTCGTCCTCTCCTCTTCCCTACACTTCGCGCACATCCCGCCAGCGGCCGACCGGGCAGATCGTCCTCCACAGCCGCTGCATCGCCACACTCCGCCCGTCAGGTGCAGACTCCCCGCCGATCACCACGCACCAGCAGTGCCCTGTGCACCCCAGCCCCGCACGCACCCCAACCCTGCAGCTCCAACCTGCCAGGCCCCACTGAGCCCAAACATCGTAACCACACTTTCAAGACCTCCCGGGTTCTGTTCCAGCCTCCGTCCCAGCCCTGCGACCACGACCCCCTCGCCTCCAGGCTCAGCAGGAAGAGGCTGGTGCGGCGGCGGCAGAAAGCAGTCCTCTGACAGCGGAAGAAAGTGCGGGAAGGACAGAGAGGGGGGCTGCAACGCCTTTCTCCCCAGCTTTCAGAGGAAGCCTGGCCAGGAGCTGCCTTTGTTTCTAAGCCTGAAGAAGGAAACTGTTTGGCCGCACAAACTGGATTCATAAATGGATCATTTCACACCAACTTCTAAGAAACTACCGCAGAACGTTCGCGGATATTCCGGAATGACCCAGCACTCAACAGAAGACCAGGAAAGCCAGCCACCACGGCCAAGAGCACCCTCCACATGGGAGGGAATCGTTTTACAGTCACGTTTCCCGAACCGGACAGTCACCGAGGGCTGGCCTTAAAGCGCAGCGAGAGAACCTGGGTACATTATATAACAAAAAATCACCGGCGTGAACCAAAAGTCACTGCCTAAAACCTGAAGAGACAAAACTCGACAGCTACTTGGGGCAGTGGTTCTCAACCTTTCTAAGGCCGCGACTCTTTAATACAGCTCCTCATGTGGTGGTGACCCCCAACCATACTTCATAACTGTCATTTTGCTATTGTTATGAATTATAATGTAAATACCTGTGTTTTCCGATGGTCTTAGGCGACCCCTGTGAAAGGGTCATTCGACCCCCCCAAAGGGGTCTCGACCCACAGGTTGAGAACCGCTGACTTGGGGTAATGCTTCGTCTTTAAACTGGTAACTGGAAAAGAGAAACTCCAAAAGTGACAGCTTAAAAAACCACAGAGCGGATGTCCAGGCGTGAAGCTTTGCCCTCACGGAGGGAATAAGAAAGAAGCGGATCATGACCTCCAAGAGGAGCAGACCAGCCGGAGAGATGGCGCTCACACCGAGGAGAGGAGGCAAGAGGTGAAGAACTACACGGCCAAGGGCAAAGAGTCGGTACCGATGGGACATGAACACGGGTAGCATGAGCGCAGTCGGAATAGATGCCTGAACGTGGGAAAAGACACCCCCATTCTTTGCGTCAGAGCAGCCAGAGTGGCGACCTGCCCCGCTGAGCGGCGTAGAGGAGAGAAGACGCTGGCCCGGCAGGATCTGCTGCGCTCCGGCTCCGCGGCCACGGGCGGATCCAAGTTCAAGCCTCCTGTCGGAGAGAGCGGGCGCCGCTCCAGACGGGCCTTCAGCCTCCTCTGACGGAAGTGTCGACAGTCTGTCATCCGCGCTGACGGCGGGGCGGGCGGCACAGACAGTTCCACCAGCTGCCGGCCCAGGGCTCCCGCAGTCCCAGATGGCTCTCAGAGCGCCCGTGGGCTCTGCTCCCGCCCCTCTCCGGGAGGGGGGGAGGGAGGGTGCGAAGTCAGACGGACAGACCAGGACCCAACCTCAGCTCTCACCAGCCTGGGCCGCAGTGTGGGTCTCCCAGGTCCCGCTCATGCCATGCCGGGGAGGGGCATCGACTTAGGATGCCGTGTGCCAGGCGGGGGGAGGCGGGCCGTGCCGCAGCCACGCCTTCCCCTCCCCCTCCCCCACACAGAGTCCTCCGAAGCGGAAGCTCCAGTGTGAGAGAGAGACAGCACCCAGTGCCACGTGGGAAGCTCAGAGAAGATCCCACAGGAACCAGCCCAGAGGAACTTCCTCACCTGCTTCCTCCTGGGTCACCGGCCACACACCCCTTCCCTGGCACAGCAGCCGGGGCCCAGAAGCCTCTGAGGCTCCGCCAGGGGCCTCCGGCCCGGGGCCCGGGCAGCAGCAAGGCGTGAGGAGCAGGAAGGGAGGAGGGAGCACACGCAGAAGCCCCAGGGTGGTGTCCACACTGAGCAGGAAGGAGAGGGGGGAGGGGTAGGGGGAGGGGAAGGGGGGAGGGGAAGAGAACTACTTGTACAGGAGCATCGAAAACTGCCCTGTGGTTCACTCTGCAGAACGTCATCGTGTGTGTTACAAAAACACGCTTCTCGCCGAAACCGGTTTGGCTCAGTGGATAGAGCGTCGGCCTGCGGACTGAAGGGTCCCAGGTTGGATTCCGGTCAAGGGCATGGACCTTGGTTGCGGGCACATCCCCAGTAGGGGGCATGCAGGAGGCGGCTGATGGATTCTCCTTCATCAAGGTTTCTAGCTCTCTATCCCTCTCTCTTCCTCTCTGTAAGAAATCAATAAATTTAAAAAAACAAAAAACACATGCTTCTGTTTCCAACACTCTCACCGCCCCGCACAAAGGTAGACAAAGCATGCTTTCTGTAAGAGCACACCCCAGGAGAGCTAAAAACACACAGAAGTATGTCAGGGTTATGTTCCCCTTCCTGCTCTCTGAACCTCGTCTTTCCCGGTGACCTCATGGCAAAGAGCAGGAGGAGAAATCCAGCCTCCGGGGGAAGAGCTGCACAGACTTGCACCGCAGTGTACAATGGAACTGAGCAGGAGTGTGTGTGTGTGTGTGTGTGTGTGTGTGTCTGTGTGTGTATCTGTGTATGTCTGTGTCTCTGTGTGTGTGTGTGTGTGTGTGGTGTGTGTGTGTCTGTGTGTGTGTGTCTGTGTCTGTGTGTGTGTCTGTGTGTGTGTGTATGTGTGTGTGTGTGAGTGTATGTGTGTGTGTGTCTGTCTGTGTGTGTGTGTGTCTATGTCTGTGTGTGTGCGTGGCGGGGGAAGGATGGGGGAGCGGGTAGAGAGCATCAGGACTTGGATACACACTGTTTGTGACAGACCGGCCAGAAGGGAAGAGGATCTGCTTGAACGTGCGGGCTCTCCTCACGCGCGGAATGTTATTGATTAACCGCTCCTTTCTTTTCTTTCTTTCTAGAAAGAACCTCAGCCGGGTCCGCTTTGCTATGTTTACAGCACCCCTCCTGGCGCCAGGCCAGGCCTGCCTTTGGCTCTGAGGGAGGCTCCTCCCGCCCGGAGCAGCCCAGCGCCAAAGCCCAGGGGCCAGGCCCAGGCCCGCTCCGCCAACCTGCCCCGCACACCGCAGCTCTGCGCCAGGCGGTGCCCACCAGCACCCGCCGAGAAGGCTGCCAGCCGGCATCCTGGAGGAGGCCCCTTGCAGAAGGATGCCATTCTTTTTTCTTTTCTTTTTTTTTATTTAAAGAGAAGGACAGATGAGTTTGGGGATTTTTCTTTTCTTTTTTTTAAATATTTTATTGATTTTTACAGAGAAGAAGGGAGAGGGATAGAGAGTTAGAAACATCGATGAGAGAGAGACATTGATCAGCTGCCTCCTGCACGCCCCCCACTGGGGATGTGCCCGCAACCAAGGTACGTGCCCTTGACTGGAATAGAACCTGGGACCTTTCAGTCCACAGGCCGACGCTCTATCCACTGAGCCAACCCGGTTAGGGCTAGGATGCCATTCTTGCTGGGATGCCCATCAGAAGGTCCCTCTCTCCCCGGGGACAGTCCCCTGGTCTTGGTGACCTGGCCAGGTCTCCAAAGAGCTGTCACTGAGTGGCTTTCTCGGAGCCGGCTGAGGTCTGAAAGCAGAGGGTGATCCCAGAGGAGCTGAAATCAAGCCGAGCACCTGTTTCGGTGACAGCCAGGTCATCAGGCGACCTGCTGTCCGCACGCCGAGGGGCAGGGCCGGTCAAGAGCAATGAACACTGAGACGCGCGTGGCTCACATAGGCGCTGGCCGTGACTGAAGGGGCTGCCTTCATTGTTCAAAATGAGCCATTTCACACCCGTTATTTTTTTTTAATATATTTTTTTTATTCTTTTAGAGAGAAAGGGAGAGGGATAGAGAGTTAGAAACATCAATGAGAAAGAAACAGCGATCAGCCGCCGCTTGCACACCCGCTACCGGAGATGTGCCTGCAACCATGGTACATACATGTCCTTCACCGGAATCGAACCTGGGACCCTTGAGTCCGCAGGCCGACACTCTATCCACTGAGCCAAACCGGTCAGGGCTTCTTTATTTTTTAGTGGTTTTTTTTTTCATTTAACTTCATTCTTGACAGAGAAGCAGGGAAGAGTAAGGAAGGACAGAGGCACGGACGTACGTACTTTAGAGGGTCCCTCCTCGAGTGACCCTCCCCCCAGACTGAGAAGCTCTGCTTCAGCGAAGGCTCTGACCTGCGCTGTGTGTGTTCTCCTAAGACACTCCAGGATCTCTCCACCCATCCATCCATCCATCCATCCATCCATCCTAGGAACATACATATGGAGATCCACACAGATATATGCACACACATATGTAAGGCATATTGCCTTGAAATTCAGCATGCTTGTATGGGATGGTTCATTTTGTCAACCTGAAGGTGTTTGGGATGAGATTAACCTTTAAATCAGTGAACCTGGAGTAAGCAAGTTGCCCTCCATGATACAGGTGGGTTTCATCTCATCCATTGATGCCTAATGAGAACAAAATGACCCGCCTGAGGAGAAGGGGATTCTCAGGCCACTGCCCCACGCTTTTGTCCACACCTCAGCCCTCCGGCGGGCTGTCCGCAGAGCCAGTTTGGATTTACCAGCTTCCATGATCGTGAGAGCCAGTTTCTTATAACAACACTTTCTCTGAACCTGTACACACCCAACTGGTTTTGTTTCTCTGGAGAACGCTGACTGATATACCATATATAGCATGCACACACACACACACACACACACACCTATACACAGATATATGTATATAAATATGTGCATTAAACTGAAAAGTTTCAAGAAACAATAACTATCCTCACTGCAAGCAATATATGTACATACTTTCTAATCCATACCATGTTTTTTTTAATATATTTTATTGATTTGTTACAGAGAGGAAGGAAGAGGGTTAGAGAGTTAGAAACATCGATAGGTGAGAAACATCAATCAGCTGCCTCCTGCAGACCTCCTACTAGGGATGTGCCCGCAACCAAGGTACTACATGCCCTTGACCAGAATCGAACATGGGACCCTTCAGTCTGCAGGCTGATGCTCTATCCACTGAGCCAAACCAGTTAGGGCCCATACCATACTTTGTTATTCTGTCTTGGATATGTCTTAGTATGGCCTTTGGCAAAAAAAAAAATTAAAAATATAAATAAAAAAGTTGAAAGCCACTGAAATTTTTTTAAGTCTGCGCCTAAATTTAACAAATTATTTTTTAAAACCTGACCCACTCAATTGATGTCACCACCCAAGACTCACAGTTTGAAAACCACTATTTCATTCAAAAGGCTGCACACAGTATATATACTGTGTTTCATACCTGAACCTCTCCACTTAACACAGCACAGAGGCTGTCCCGTGTTTACGGGTATTTAGTTTGCTTCTATTTTAGATCTTGTCTTATAAGGACAGCGAGCTAAGAAAGACGAGCAAAAATAAGCTTCCCAAAACCCAGAACAGAGGACCTTTGAGAACCAACGTCAAGTTCAACTGCACTTCCCTAATGTTAGGGCTTCCTGAAGCGGCGGAACGAAGAGAGCCACGAGCAGCAGGCAGACATTGCTTGGGACACGTGAGACTTAGGAAACCTCTCCTCCTTTTTGCTGAAACACTGGTTCTGCTGCTCCCTCTCATCAGGAGAATCCGGCCAAGAATCCCGTTAAGAAGAGGAAATTCAATTTCAGGTGTAACTCCCAGACTCACAAGCACAGGTTAAATCGTTTCAAGTCAATGATACACCCCTGCTGAGGGCAAGGCAGGAAGATACATCCCTGTTACCCAAATCATACCCCCATTTTCCTTCTTTCAGACTTTCCCCATGTCTACCGGAAATGTAATTCCTTTATGTTACCAAGGAAGTCTCAAGCTTCTGGAGTATATCAGTAAACACAATTTCTGGTGTTAAAAAGTTGTCCTTTGCTCAGATTCTTTCCACAGTTTCAAGAGTATACAGAATCAGCCGAAACCGGTCTGGCTCAGTGGATAGAGTGAAGGGTCCCAGGTTCAATTCCGGTCAAGGGCATGTACCTTGGTTGCGGGCACATCCCCAGTAGGAGGTGTGCAGGAGGCAGCTGGTTGATGTTTCTCTCGCATCGATGTTTCTAACTCTCTATCCCTCTCCCTTCCTCTCTGTAAAAAAGCAATAAACTATATAAAAAAAAAAAATGCCAGTGAACAAAAACTAAAGAACAGCTAGTGAGTCGTTACAACGCGCAGCACCGAGACGTCGCTGTCAGATGGAGGCATCCCAGCTGCTGTTCATCCTTCCCTCCAGAAGTAGAATACTTTAACCTCGTCCCTGTTCGGCACTCCCGAGATGAATTTCCCGTGGATAAAATCCTCCTGTCTGTATCCCTGCCATTCACACACCTTCTAGAGCTGGTCATGTCCTCTCCTGCATGCAGAAAGCTAACACAACTCCCACACTTTGAAATTATTCAAGAATGGGTCACGCACCCCATAGATCAGCGGTTCTCAACCTGTGGGCCGAGACCCCTTTGGGGGTCGAACGTCCCTTTCACAGGGGTCGCCTAAGACCACCGGAAAATGCAGATATTTACATCACGATGCATCACAGTAGCAAAATGTCATGGCTGGGGGTCACCACACATGAGGAACTGTATGTAAGGGCCTTAGGAAGGTGGAGAACCGCTGCCATGGATGTTTGCAGGTTTTCCTTTGGAGAATAAGGAAGCTACACAAAGTGTCATTTAACGGTGACAATGAACTACCCACTCACTCGCTGGCTGGCGGAGAATTCCAAGCGCGGGCTGCAGCCTCTGTGGGCCGTGCCAGTTTCGGCGCCTTTCCTCACTAATGAGATCTGCGAGCCATCCAGACTGGGCTCGGCGACAGACAGCCCGTCAGAAATGCCACCCGGCCGCGACAGGCTCTTCTCAACAGACGCCAGCTGCCGAGTGTCCTCCAGACCCCGTTCCCTCACGCATTTGGACGAGCGGCCGAGGTGGCACTCCTCCGTGCGAGCGGATGTGGGGACACCCCTACGTTTGCACAGACCGGTACCTTTCAAACTCTGGTTCTACGGAGAGCAGTGACCGAACCAAGCAAGCACTGCCCGTTAGTGTTTCTCAGGGAATGCGCCCTCTTGAAGAGATGGCAATTCTTCTTGATTGTAGTTGTTGCAAAACAGTTATTTCTAAGTTGACTGAAATTTTCCCTACTAGTTTTCCCTGTTACTATACTTATAATTTATATATATAGCTAACAAATCTTTTCTTTAGAGAGATTTTTTTTAAGTTTTTTTTTTTAATTGATTTTTTTTTTTTTTTGAGAATGAGGGAGAGTGGGAGAGGGAGTGAGGAGAGAGAGAAACATCAACTCGCTGTTCCGCTCATTCATGCATTCATTGGTTGATCCTTGTATGTGGCCAGACTGGGAATGGAACCCATAACCTTGGTGTTTTGAGAAGACACTCTAACCCAGTGGCCGGCAAACTCATTAGTCCACAGGGCCAAAAATCAACAGTAAAACAGTGGAATTTTTTTTGGAGAGACACATTTTTTAAACTTAAATTCTTCTACCCCCACTTCTTCAACATAGACTCGCCCAGGCTGTGATATTTTGTGGAAGAGCCACAGTCAAGGGGTCAAAGAGCCGCATGGGGCTTGCGAGCCGCAATTTGCCGACCACGGTTCGAACCAACTGAGCTGCCTGGCCAGGGCCAGATGTTTCTCTTAGAAATAGTCCTGTCAAAGCACAAGCCATGGATCAATCTGAATGGAAGGAAATTATGCCGCATGTGGATGTGGGTAACCCCAAATCTCTGCCCTTCTCCGGCAAATTCACCCCCACGGTCAATCCCTCCCAGGCCTGCACAGGCAAGGCTCACCCAAAGGCAGACTCTCTAATGCAATGGAAGCGCCGGCAGCAGCACCCGGGTGCTTGGTAAGATGCACCCAGAGCCGAAACCGGTGTGGCTCAGTGGATAGAGCGACGGCCTGCGTACTGAAGGGTCTCAGGTTCAATTTCAGTCAAGGGCATGGACCTTGGTTGCAGGCACATCCCCAGTAGGGGGTGTGCAGGAAGCAACTGGTCGATGTTTCTCTCTCATCAATGTTTCTAGCTCTCTATCCCTCTCCCTTCCTCTCTGTAAAAAAATCAATAAAATATATATTTTTTTTTTAAATAAATAAAAGATGCACCTGGACCTCCAGTCACTGTCTCAGCGTCGAGCCCCAGGCCTCACCAGGCCTCACCAGGCCCCGCATGGATTCCTGCAAACTTGAGCTTGAGAACTCCATCCCTGGCTTGTTTCTCCCCAGGAAGAAGCTGACTTCTCTCCTAACTCACCTTCACCGCCTGTCACCTTAAGACTCAGCAGTGCCACCGCTTCATCAACATCCTCCTAACAGCGTTCCCGGGGGCCTCACGCGGTTCCCTGGTCTACATTCACGTACACTCCGACCTTGTCTGCCTCCGGTCTGCGTGGCTCCTGTGTTCACATCCATTCTGCACCTGCCCTGTTCCCCAAACTCCACCTTCACCGCCACCACGGAGCCACTGATCTTAGTTCAGGTTCTTCCTGGACCCTTCTTCTACTTCAGCACTGGACCCCCTGACACCCAGGACCGGGGACCTTGGCATCCAGAGTGTCCACGGCCCTCCAGATCACAGATCAGTAACCGCCTCGCGATGCCTAATTTCCCCGTCTGGATTTATCCAGACCCAACGCCTCTCACCAGTCCTCCTGGCACTGGGTGCTGGCTACCTGTCACTTAGTCTTGTTCACATGCCAGCGAGTACCACAGCACATTACAAATACAACGGTACCTCGAGATACGAGTTTAATTTGTTCTGTAACCTTGAGGCGTGGGAAACTATGAGATGCTCGAGTCGCGGTAAACTGGTGGGTCGTGTGCAGCCGGCCGATCCGAGTACGCGATGACTCCTATCTCAACTGTTGCTCGTATTTCAAAGCAAAAATCGCTCGCTCGACGGCTCATATCTCAAAAATCTCATACATTAGGGCACTTGTATCTCGAGGTACCACTGTACAGGGCTGTTAAACTTTCATAGAAGTTTCCTTTTGCTTTCTCCTCCTCCTCTTGCTACGCAGAATCGTTGAATTTTATGGCTGAAGGAAACCCTCAAAACCGGTTAGTCCACTGTGACCCCCCCTGTCCACCAAAGCTACGAATGAAGACATCTTACTCCTGATGGACGGGCGTCACTTCCTAACAGTAACTCTGGGAGAACGACGTCCGTCCGAGAGGCACGTTCAGAAATCAGACCAGGAAAGTCAGAGAAACCTCGTAATCCAACACCCCGAAAGTACAATGGGAGCTGCGGCCAGTTGGGCGACTCCCTCTCCGCCTCGAAGGGAAACAAAGCAGACGGTTCCAGCTGGATGGGCAGCGGGGAGGGTCACGCTGGCTCCCGGGCAGACGGGAGCCCCGATAAGCACTGCATCAGGCAGGCCGGTGGGAACCTTCTCGGCCCCGGCCCACACCTGCCGGCCTGCTCGGTGGAAGGGCCTCCGACCGGGCGCCTCGGGTGCTCTCTGACAATCATTAACGCGCTCGGAAAAGTCCAAGCTCTCACATGCTGGGTTTGCTTCAGGTGCAGCTACAGCCGGGCTAACCGCTGGGACGGGATGGGGGAGAGGAAGGAGCGCAGAATCAGGCCTGGGTCCGGTCTCCGCGATGGGACTGCAGAACCCTGTGAAATGGAGTACCTCTAGCCGGTTTGGCTCAGGGGATAGAGCAATGGCCTGCGGACTGCAGGGTTCCGGGTTTGATTCCAGTCAAGGGCACATGCTGGGTTGCGAACTTGATCCCAGAAAGGGGCAGGCAGGAGGCAGCCAATCAATGTTTCTCTCTCGTCATTGATGTTTCTCTCTATATATCCCTCTCCCTTCCTCTCCCTAAAATCAATATATGTGTGTATGTGTGTGTGTTTAATATTTATTTTATTGATTTTCTACAGAGAGGAAGGGAGAGGGATAGAAAGTCAGAAACATCGATGAGGGAGAGACATCGATCAGCCGCCTCCTGCACGCCCCCCACTGGAGTTGTGCCCACAAGCAAGGTACATGCCCCCGACTGGAATCAAACCTGGGACCTTTCAGTCCGCAGGCCGACGCTCTATCCACTGAGCCAAACCGATCTTGGCTATATATGTGTGTGTGTATTTTAATGGGTGAGTGGTCCCCACAGTTCCCCACCTTCTTCTCTGTTGCCAGGATCGGAACCAACCTGAACTGAAATAACCCTTCCTGCCCTCCACGTCCTCTCACCTGCCACGTGCGTTCCACCTCCTTGACAGTTCGGGAACCTTCCCCTGGCCTGTTCCACCACCCGACTGGCACACCCTCTGCCCACCTGTTCTGTGACCCTGATTTATCTTCCTGCCAGCCTTGCTGCCCTAAGTCCACTCGCCACAATCTGCAAAGGGACTGGGCTGCCATGCAAATGCTGCTCTGCCTAACACTGAAGGGATGAGCTTTGATGTCACTGGCTCTGCGTCTCTCCTAGAAGTGAAGTCGTCTTACTCAAGTTCAGAGATGAAAGGGACTGAGGACATGAGAGGGGCTCTCTCGCCACCTGCTCAATGTCGGGGGACAGCTGTGCAGGCCTCAGTTTCTTCCTCGTTCCCCAAAGCA
Organism: Lasiurus borealis; assembly: GCA_004026805.1. Lineage (NCBI taxonomy): Eukaryota > Metazoa > Chordata > Mammalia > Chiroptera > Vespertilionidae > Lasiurus > Lasiurus borealis. The sequence goes on from PVJN01012655.1 coordinate 46,273, forward strand.
CTGCCCTCTTCAGAGGAATGCAGGGGTAACGGATACAGAGCCCACCCGGGGCCTGGCAGGCGCTTCCTGCCACCCGTTCTGCCTCTCCTCTTGCTACTGTTCGTGCCCCAAAGGGCACAGAGTCCCCTCATGCACGTGAGCCCCCCAATCCTCCTGACAACTCCGAGACGCATGGGGTTCCCGAAGACACGGAGGCTGGTGATGTTTAACACTTGCAGGATCAAGGCCGGTGTGGGGGCAGACCTATGGCTTCCCGATCCTGGGTTTTCCCATGATGCCCTTCTGTGCGGCGTTCTGGCTTCTTTTACAGAAAACAATTCCATGAAGTTTATCCAATACTTTTTATGACATTTAAGGAATACAAATGCAGAGGCCAAATTCCACCACAAAGGACTTTGGCTTGTGCTATATACCAAATAATTACTTTAAATAAGTAAGCTATCAACTGGTTCACTGGTGCATTCCCGCATTCAGCAAATATTTATCACCAGCCCACTTCCCACAGGGATGCTAAGGGTGTTTGCTTTCCCTGAGATATCAGAATTAATCTATGCCAGGGGTCAGCAAACTCCTGAGTCCACAGAGCCAAATATCCACAGTGCAACGATTGAAATTTCTTCTGAGAGCCAAACTTTTAAAACTTAAACTTCTTCTAACGCCACTTCTTCAAAATAGACTCGCCCAGGCCATGGTATTTTTTTGTGGAAGAGCCACACTCCAGGGGCCAAAGAGCCGCATGTGGCTCGTGAGCCACGGTTTGCCCACCACTGGTCTGTACCGTCCATAACTAAAGTCAACGAAGGAAGACACAGGCCCTTTAACAAACAGCAATGAATTAAGAGCCGGGATCTCAGAGCTCGTCCGGGCTCTGCCCTACGTAGCCTCTGTGATGAGCTTCCTTTGCCATGATCTCTCGAGTTAGTGTGTGTTGTACGGTAAATCCTGGAGATTCTGGCAAGTTCTTTGACATTTACAAGTATGTTATTTTACATGGCATCTTCAGCCATCTTTGTGAGATGACCCATATGTCGGTTGTAGCTTAAAAAGGTATCTCCAGATTGCCCCCAAGTTGTGGGATGTGTGGAGCGGGAAAGGAACCTGCAGCCCGTTGAGTTTTCGCACTGCTGCCACGTGAAGACCGTTCCTCAGGTGCAACGGGTGATCTTAACCGCGGCCCTCACTGGGGAACCTAACAAACACGACTCCCAGCCTTCGCTTCTCACTCTCTCCTTTAACTTGAGTTTGTCACGCAAGGAAGCCTTAAATTCTTTTATCTGGCATGGCACTGCCATCTCATTTATTAGCACATGTTAGTGTGCAAAGCTCCTTATCTTATCGCCTTACTTTCGGGATTCTTTTTTTTTTTTAATATATTTCATTGATTTTTTACAGAGAGGAAAGGAGAGAGACAGAGAAACATCGATCAGCTGCCTCCTGCATGTCCCCACTGGGGATGTGCCTGCAACCAAGGTACATGCCCTTGACTGGAATCGAACCTGGGACCTTTCAGCTGACTGACGCTCTATCCACTGAGCCACACCGGTTTCAGCAACTTGCGGGATTCTTGCACCCTTCACTCCCTCAGCAAATCATGATTAGACATTAGAGGTGTAAACCCTAGTGCAGTAAAAAAAAATTTGGCTCTCACTGAGACCGGTGTGGCTCAGTGGATAGAGCATCGGCTTGCAGACTGAAAGGTCCCAGGTTCGATTCCAGTCAAGGGCATGTACCTTGCTTGTGGGCACATCTCCACTGTGGGGTGTGCAGGAGGTGGCTGATCAATGTCTTTCTCTCATCGATGTTTCTGACTTTCTATCTCTCTCCCTCCCTCTCTGTAAAAAAGAATCATAAAATATATTTTTTAAAAATTTGGCTCTCAAAAGAAATGTCAATCGTTGTGCTGTTGATATCTGGCTCTGTGGACTAATAATGAGTTTGCCGACCACTGCGCCCAGCGCCCTGAGTGGTAATCAGCTGAGGAGGCCCAACACCTGTGAATTCACCCGCCGGGATCCTCCCCTGTAATCAAGGAGCCATCTAAGCATCCATCACCTGACCCCCCAGACGGGCGATCGAGTCAACGGAAGCACATTCCTGTATCCTGACACATGAGACCTCTGCCTCCAAACCACTGCAGATACAACCCTTTCTTTCCTCACTCCTTCCTTCAAGGAACCCTAAACGAGTGCCCGCCCTGCAGCTGGCGATCCTGCTCCCCACCCCACCCCCACTGTGCCTCTGGGTGAGTCACGCAAGGCACCCCCTTAGGGGGAGAGGAGAGAGCTGCCCCAGGGGGCTCGGCCAGCAAATGGCAAACTGGATTTCAGCCTCCCCTCCTCCACGGGCCGGGCTGACCTTGGGCAGTGACAACTGGCACCGCTGTACACGCTGGCATGGCCAGATGTGTAAAAAAAAAAAAAAAACGTTCCGGAAGAGGCAGTGGCTGCTGGAGGGGAAAGAGCTCAGGGGAAAGGAGGCCTCGCAGAGAAGGGGTTTGACGGACACGTGAAGGGTGTGCAGGGGGGTGGCAGACGGACAAGGGGCGCGGGGACAGACAGGCAGGGTGTCCCTTCCTTCCCGACCGTGGTCTGGAGCGGACAGCCTGGAAGTGGGGCGCGGGGTCTGGCGGGGGTGTGAGGTGCTCACACAGCGGAGAAAGGGGTGGGAACAGCCGGGAAAGAGCCTGGAAAGGCAGGCGGAGGCCAGCGTCAGCAGCAGCAGCAGCTTCCAGGGATGTTAAGGGGTGGAAACCCGAGGCTGAGATCTCCAGAACCTTCCTCGGTAAATAAGAATCCCTTCTCCGAGTGTCCCTCGCCAGGGCGGTCACACAGCCAGAGAGCCTCTCACACCCGAAAGCTGAGCAGCTGACCCTCAGGGGACGGGCGCTTGGCTGTCAGACCCGGGCCGCTCTGCACACTGCGTGTTTCGCAAGCCGCCGCCTCCAGGAAGTCCGCCGGGAAGCACCCTGAGCGTGCGCACACACACGTCTTCTGGGTTCTGATCAAATAAGTGCAATCACTGCCACTTCTTGCCCAGAGGCCGGGCCTGAGCGGCTGCCCGCATATGGCCGGCACCTGCACGAAACTGGGGACACTTCTCTGAAGCCCTCCCTCTAGACCAGTGGTTCTCCACCTTCCTGAGGCCGCGGCCCTTGCCTGCAGCTCCTCATGGGGTGGTGACCCCCAGCCATGACATGTTGCTGCTGTGATGCATCGTGATGTCAATATCTGCATTTTCCCATGGTCTTAGGCGACCCCTGTGGAAAGGTCATTTGACCCCCAAAGGGGTCGCGACCCCCAGGTTGAGAACCGCTGCTCTGGACCCACAGGCTCTGCCTGGATCTGCAGGAGGGGGAATGGGGGGCGGCCAGGTGCGGACCGTGAGGACCGCGAGGCCCGCAGCCTGTGCGGGAGGGAGGGAGGGAGGGAGGGGGGGGCGCGGAACCGGGAGAGCGGAACCCCGAGATGCGCCCCACCTGGCGAGGGCGGGTCCCGCCAGCCGCCCGGCTCCCACCTGGATCCCTGGGTCCCGCTCGGGGTCCCCGCGGAGGAAAAGGCAGGGAAAGCGCCGGCGAGCGCGGTCACCTCCAAACCAGCCGCCTCCCGCCCCCCGTTCCATCAAGTCGCCCCGTTTTAAAGTCCGAGGAGGCGGGCAGCACCCACCCCGCAGGCCGCCTCCAGCCTCCGGCCACCCTCCCCCCAGCCCCCCATCTCTCCCCACCCTCCACCCCCCACCTCCGGCGGCGGCCACGGGGAAGAAAGGGCGCTTTTCTTTCGGGGAACGTGATCCGCCCGGGACGCGACGGGTCGGCTTTCCCGGGACCCGACCGGGCGCCGCGCCACCCGCCCGCCGGCCCGGGGCCCCCTGCCCACTCCCCGCGGCGGTGCTCCCCTCTGCCCGCAGGGCCCGGGGCCGGACCGGGCTGGAGCGGGCTGGACCGGGCTGGGTGGACCGGACCGGACCGGGCCCCGCGGCTCCGGAAGCCCCGCGCCCTCCCCGCGCGCTGCGCCGCCGCCCGCACCCGCGACGGCCGGGGCGGAGCGGGGCGTCGCGCGGGCCTCCCCCGGGGGGGCCGGGGCCTCGGCGCACCCCCTCCCAGCTCCCCAAATCCTCCCCCCCAGCCCCTCCGCCCGGGACGGGAGGTCCGGGAACAAAGCGGCGAAGGAGGCGGGCGCCGCCGGGACGGGGCCGGGCGCCCGCAGGGGAAGCCACGAGGGAGCCCCGGGCTCCGGGCTCCGGGCGGCCTGGGACCCGCGCCCCGCTCCCCGCGCCCCTTACCTGGGCCGCCGCCGCTCCTGCCGCCGCTCCTGCCGCCGCCGTCGCTCCTGCCCCGGGGGCGCCCGGCGAGCGGGGAAGTTTGCGGGCCGCTCCGTGCGCTCCGGCGGCGGGGAGTCTGGGCCCGGCCGCTCCGGCCTCCGCCGCCCGCACAGCGCCCCGCCCCCGGCGAGCCCCCTCCCCCCTTCCTCCCTCCGGGCCCCGCCCCCTCCCTCCGGGCCCCGCCCCTCCCTCCGGGCCCCGCCCCCGGCGAGCCCCCTCCCCCCTTCCTCC
>PVJN01012656.1:0-51583 GCA_004026805.1 Lasiurus borealis
ATTAAATGTGCAAGCATTTTACCAGGAAAAATGCCAATGAGGAAAATAAATGGGGTGAGATCTGGGAGTTGGAAGATTCTGGGAGAACCACTAAGGTGTAATTCAAGTTTGACTCCAGGGAAAGAATGTGGGTGGAAGCTTTCTAGCTGGCAGCATAACCCAAGGACAGCTCATCAAGTCTGTGGAGTTCTGGAGTCAAAGATAGCTGTCTGAAGAGTCCTATGTCTTCCAGGAATAGGCCTGGCTTTGTATCCATACTGTATTAGTCATTGTTTGGGGAGTGATTGTTCAAAGCATGGCCTTGAAGGAAGCCTGAAAATGGATATCAGCAACCAAAGCTTCTGGTCAATTTGCTCTCATAGTTGGAAAGTCGGCCACTATTCTCATTACTGATAACACTTCTCTCCTTATTCATTAATATAACAGCCCATGATAGGTAATCAGTAGTTATTTTTAATTAATATATAATAAAATTGATTTATAGCGGTACCTCAAGATACGAGTGCCCTAACAAGAGATTTTTGAGATACTAGCCATCGAGCAAGCGATTTTTGCTTTGAAATATGAGCAACATTTGAGATAGGAGTAATCGCGTGGATCTGCCGGCTGCACATGACCCACCAGTTTACCGCGACTCGAGTGTCTCATAGTTTCCCACACCTCAAGGCTACAGAACGAATTAAACTCGTATCTCGAGGTACCACTGTAATTAAAATTGTTACAAAAGTATATCTGAACTTATCTCTTTAGAATTGCCTTTTAAAGTGCAGTTATGAAATGCCAAATAAACCTATAATATTATTTTATAGAGTTAATATTTTAATTTTAAAAGTATCATCCAGCTCAGTGGTTCTCAACCTTTTTAATGCTGCGAACCTTTAATACAGTTCCTACTTCATAACTGTAATTTTGCTACTGTTAATGAATTGTAATGCAAATATCTGTGTTTTCTGATGGTCTTAGGCTCTACAGCAGAGGTTCTCAATCTGTGAGTTGCGCTAGCAGATAGCCTAAGACCATTGGAAAACACAGGTTTTTACATTACAATTCATAACAGTAGCAAAATTACAGTTATGAAGTAGCAATGAAAATAATTTTATGGTTGGGGGGGCCACCACAACATGAGGAACTGTATTAAAGGGTCACGGCATTAAAAAGGTTGAGAACCACTGATCTAGCTTCTAATATATAACTTCTATTACCAGGGAAATTTTGAATGTTTTGTTGTTTCAAATAATTTATTCACAGAGGATGATCTATTTTCATCATTGATGATAATCAAAGTACATGTTATGTAAAATGTGTTTGTGAAGAAATGTAGGTTTCATACATAGAATAACTCAATGTTACAAATGACAAAAAATCAACACAGGGATTGAGGTATGATGTTCACATAATTATATATACATTATTTTGATATCACTAATATTTTAAGATTTTTTTTTATAACAAAACAGGACATATTTTGTGAATTCACATAAATTTTATTATGACAATTTTCGTAAAAAAATCAGTCTCCATTTCATGCAACATACCACCAAATCTTATATAATAAAAGAGAAACATGTAAATTGGCCATATCTCTGATACTTCTACCATTCAATCAGGAATGAGCATGCAAATTAATGCAACAAAGATGGTGGGTTAATTTGCATATGCAGGCGCTGAGCTGTCTGGGTACAGGGAACATCCTCGGGATGCAGGCTGCTCCTAGACTGTAAGCCCACACATAGGCCCTGAGCAGTCAGGGTCCCAGAACATCCCTGGCCTGTCTAGGCCTACGGGTGCAGGTACCGAGTGGATATTCCCACCCCACAGCCATTTGCGCATGCGCCGGTGTCAAGCAGTAGCCGAATCCACACCCCCCAGCCCGGCACCCACAAAACGAAGCTACTAGCCTGGGTGACATGCCCCTCTGGGCCATGGGGACATGCCCCTAACCCAGTGAACACAACACAGGAGGTCCTCTGCACATGAGTTGCAGAAGAAACACCTTTTCTTTTTTTTTTTTAATATTTTTTATTGATTTTTTTACAGAGAAGAGGGGAGAAGGATAGACAGTCAGAAAGATCAATGAGAGAGAAACATCGATCAGCTGCCTCCTGCACACCCCCCACTGGGGATATGCCTCCAACCAAGGCACATGCCCTTAACAGGAATCAAACCTGGGACCCATCAGTCTGCAGGTCCATGGTCTATACACTGAGCCAAACCAGTTCCAGCATAAACACCTTTTCTGACTGCATTGGCTAAGCTCCCAGTATGCTACCACTTGCAGTGTTCTTGGTAACTTGGGTTATAAGAACCCAAGAAGGTGATGTAGGATTTTTCCACCTCACTCCTAAAGGAAAAAACAAAGTACTCTTACTGGAGGGGTTAAGACATGTCATATCTTGCCCTGGCCAGTTTGGCTCAGTAGGTAGGGCCTCAGCCTGCCGACTGCAGGGTCTGGGTTTGATTCTGATCAAGGGCATATACCAAGGTTACACATTCCTCCCTGGCTGTGCCCAGGTCAGGGCTCATGTAGGAGGCAACCAATCAAAGTGTCCTTCTCACATTGATGTTTCTCTCTGTCGCTCCCTCACTTTTCCATGCTCTCTAAAAATCGGTGGAAACATATCTTCATGTGGGGATTAAAATAAAGAAGAAAGAAGAAAGAAAGAAAGAAAGAAAGAAAGAAAGAAAGAAAGAAAGAAAGAAAGAAAGAAGAAAGAGAAGAAGGAAAGAAGGAAGGAAGGAAGGAAGGAAGGAAGGAAGGAAGGAGGGAGGGAGGGAGGGAGCGAGGGAGGGAGGGAGGGATGAAGGAAGGAAGGAAGGAAGATCATATCCTATGAAAGACACATCTTGAAAATGCCTAAAGGAAGTTGTAATTTTTTCATGGTGAAGGGACTGGAGTCCGTGTTGATGCAAACACCTTGATGGCTGCGGTGACTGGCAGTGGCTGCAGCAGCGGGGTGATGGGGCTGATGCCTTCCCCTGATCTGCCAGGTTGCCGCCCACAGAGGGGAGCCAGGGGCCAGAATGTGGTGCAGGACATCCCCTGAGGGCTCCCAGTCTGTAAGAGGGGGCAGGCTGGGCTGAGAGACCCCCCTCAGTGCATGAATTTCATGCACCAGGCCCCTAGTATTATTATAAAAACTTATTAGAAATATTCTTTGAGTAAAAAAATATACTGACATGTATTTGTGGGTCAGATAGCCTGATTACTCTCCTCTCCCTAACTTGAGAATGGTTTTAACTGCTCATACCATACTTTTCTTTCATATGCTTGTAATTGACTTACTTTACATAATATTTTTTTTAATATCACATAAACACCTGCTTAATTAATAAACCCTTGCTTATACCTGCATTTATGTTTGGTTAGAAAGAGATCATTTTTCTGATTGTATAAACATTTTAATATAAAAGCATAAACTTTAAAAATGTGTTATATGTAAATGTGTGTGTAATATAATATTTTAGTTATCAACTACTTTTTTGGAGATTTTAAAAATATAAATAACACATCAAAACTAATCTATTGGCAGAGTTGTTCTGCATCATATCTAAGCATAGGCAATTCCCTCAAATTTCACTAGATGGTGCTATGTATTAAATATAATGAATATGTTTAGTAATAAAGAGTTCATCTTAATGAATTATTTCTCTTATTGTCATTTTATTATATTTATGACCAGGAAACAGAAAACTGGCATTAGCCCTTTTTAACAGCACTTAAGCATCTCATTTATGGAGATACATAATGGGCACGAGCGATGAGAAAGCAAAATGAAAGTGTACAAGCCCACCCCTCACACCAAGGCCGAGGCTGTTTAATGGTGTGTGAGAGCTCTTCCAATTTGACACAGTTCACACTCACCTTCTGTGCTTTCATATCTCTTCTTTGATGGCTAATTGAGTTATAATTTATAAATGCCTTCCTTCTAAATCTTCTCTTGTAGAATGTGCAGTAATTATTGATATGTATTAATTGACCATTCAAAATGGATCTGATGAGCCTTAAAGAAAATGCAGGCCCTGACTTTGAAATTGAATATCACAGGTGTTGTGAGACAGATTTGCTGAGATCCCTATCAAAGAAGGTCAAATAAAACACTTTGAAAGTAATTGAAGCATAATCATTACCTTTTTTAAACAAGTCTGTTTTAGGCCTATGTCAGTAAATGATTCTTTTCTGGTAAATCCAAACTAGAAAAGTTGAAGGATTCTGGCTATGTTATTGTATAACAAAAAATTTAATCATTTTACTCAGTATTTAAACACCAGAAGTAACCGAGCCGTAATATCTCCTGAAAACAATCAATCAAACAAACAAACAAACAAACAAAAAACAACAAGGCAGATGTTGACCTATGAAATAAAAGCAAGCCTCTTGCATCAAAGATCTTTGGATTTTTAAAACTCCCTTAGGATTTAGCTATAGAAGCTATTTGTAAGTAATGTATAAAGGAAAATGGCTTTGTCCTTCATTGTACCACTTTATTATGATTAATAGACTATAAACCAAACTTTCCCACTTTCCCAAGAGGGCCCTTGTGGACCGACCACCTTGAGCTCACCAGTTACCATTTTTGTATGAACGCACACTGAGTCCACTGCAAACTGGCCCGATTTAGGACAGCTCTGGAATCGTTATCAATGTTACAAATGCTTTTCCTTTTTTGTCTCAGTTGTCCTTTCTGCTCAGGAAACTTCCCTCAAATGATCACTTACCTTTATTTTGTATTTGCTATCTATCGTCTGTCATGTTCACTAGGAATTTATTTTCTTATCTTGTCTAAGGACATGTTTCCTGAACCTAGGTTATACAAACTAAGTAGTAGTCTTTGGTTGAAAAAATCAACACATTAGCTAACACCAAAGGAGCTTAGAGAATAATGTATGATTTAATTATGACAAGTAAGTTCAAGAAATATTGTGAAAAGTGCATTTGTGTCTGTGTATATAGAGTATTGTTTTCTGCAACTAAGTTTTTTGGGAATAATTTATTTTCACTTCACATTGGGACAAGAATACTAAACCATCCTCAGTTTATTTTCAATAGCAGACTTAGTATAACTCCTTCTCTCTCTCTCTCTCTCTCTCTTTCTCTCTTCTCTCTATGTGTGTGTGTTTGTGTGTGTGTGTGTGTGTGTTGTTTCTTATTATAATTAACTTTTAAAATCATCTTTAGTTTAGTTCATGATGTCCAAAGAAATAGATTATGCTTTGATTTAGACTATTAGCATATTAGAATATTGCAGTTGATAATAGGACAAACTACCGTTTTCAAAACTATAGTCAGTTGAAGGATTATTAGAATTCCAAATGCCAGTATCTGAATGGGTAATATCACATTTCTTGGTCTACTGATTCAGATATGATTATAATTTTGAATATAAATGCACTGCAATTCAAGTCTACCATGATTAGATCTGCATTAACTTTCAGATGTTAATCAAGTTAAGTATGGAACAATTGCATTCTAGGTTATCACCCTTAGCAGCCTTTAAATACAAAATGTGATTGGACTTTTTTATTTATTTATTTTTCTAAAATCAAATTGCTAACGCATGAACTCTTGTTAGTCCACTTGGTTCCACTTGAAATGTCTGCTACCTGTTTTATGGAAATGACTTTGGTAAAGTTGACCTCTGATTGGACTGGTAATCATACATTGGTGACATTGTTAAACGCTGCACTCTGACATTGGGACGGTGTTCCTTCCTCTCAATGTTTGCTGGTGAGAAAAAGTTTTGAAATCGCCATTTGAAATTGTTCAGTATTTACAATTTCTGCCTTAGGAATTTGCTTCTGAAATACATGCTGATCTGGTGGGTATGGGTAACGTTGCTATTGTTACTATGAGTTTCTTACAGTCTTCCTCTGCTTTTTCATGACAATTTAACACATCTTCTCTACTAACATCACTACTGAAATCATCATTTGAATTTCCCTACTTATCAGAATCTGATCTCCAAAGAAAAAAGGAACCCCCCCTTTTTTTTTTACCAGTATTTCCAGATTAGCATTTTATTTTATTTGGATGTGAGAAAGTGAGGATATCCATTTTATTATGTGAAAATGAATATACATGTTTATATTAATAAACAATTATCAAATATTTAGAAATTAAAATGATTCTCAGTAACTCATGGAGAAAAGAAGTCTTAAAAAAATCCAATTTAACTAAACAAAAATGTAACACATAAAAATGTGTGGAATGCATTTGAAGCATGCTTAAACAGAACATTAAAACATTAAGTGCATATCCTTTATAATAAAAGGCTAATATGCAAATCAACTGAATGACAGAAAGACTGGGTTGTTATGATGCACACTGACTACCAGGGGGCAGATGCTCAACACAGGAGCTGCCCCCTGGTGGTCAGTGCGTTCCCACAGGGAGAGCACCGCTTAGCCAGAAGCTGGGCTCATGGTTGGCAAGAGCAGCGGTGATGGTGGGAGCCTTTCTCACCTCCACAGCAGCACTAAGAATGCCTCAGGGGATGTCCACCTGCGATGTCCACTCCCCTAAGTTCTATTACACTTAAGCCATTAAGTGGACATCCCCCAAGGGTTTCCAGACTGTGAAAGAGTACAGACTGGGCTGAGGGATGCCCACCCCCCTCAGTGCACTAATGTTGTGCACTAGGCCTCTAGTATTAGAATAAAACTTGTTGTCAAATAAATATCATAGGAAATAGATTTAAAAAATAATAAATTAAGTTCATAACAAGCAGAAAGAAGAAATAACAACTATGAGAGCTGTAATCATTTAAGTTAGAACCAGAATAGTCAGAGAAAATCTGTGAAACAAAACTTGGCTCTTTGAAAAATTATTAAACTTATAATTGACCACAAAACCCCCAAACCACAAATTACTCACATCAGGAGTGAAGGGTAGAATATTCCTGCATATCATATAGGCATTAATAGAATAATAAGTAAATGTTATGAAAACCTCCATGACCATAATTTTAATAACTTATGGAAGTGGGCAAAAGTAGATTTACAGTAATTTATATGGAAAATAATAAACTAATGAATAAATAATAATATCAAAACTTGTGTTTGTTTACTCACAACTTTAAATCTACTTTTGCCCATTTCTGTAGTTGATTTAGATGAAAGCCATGAACAACCAAAACATAATCAGGAAGAAATATATAACATGATATTTCAAAATATATTATATAAATTGAATTTGTGGTCAATATATTCCTACAAAGAAAACTACATGTCCAGAGAGTTTCATTGTTAAATTCCACATTTATTGAAGGAATAAATAATACCATTAGTTTTTAAATCTTGAAAAAATAAATGAGAAGAGGCAATATTTTCCCCAGTCATTTTATGAAGTCAGTATTTCTTTCTTTCTTTTAAGATATTTTATTGAATTTTTACAGAGAGGAATGGAGAGGGATAGAGAGTTAGAAACATCAATGAGAGAGAAACATCGATCACCTGCCTCCTGCACATCCCCTACTGGGGATGTGCCTGCAACCAAGGTACGTGCCCACAACCAGAATTGAACCTGAGGCCCTTCCACTGAGCCAAACGAGTTAGGGCAAGGTCAGCATTTCTTGATACTAAAGCAGAAAAATTATAAGTAAAGAAAATCACAAAGTAATATGAATCTACAAATTTTCTACAGATAACATTATACTCAATAGTGATACTAAGCAGTTTCGTTGAAAGATCAGGAGCAAGGCAAAATTTCTGCTTTCACCAGTTTAATGACTAATACATGGGAGGTCCTAACCATTGCAGTAAGGAAAGAAAAAATATTTACAGACAGGAAAGAGAAAAGTAAAAATGTTTCTAACTAAAGAATACTTAAATGTGTAAATATCTAAAAATACATAAAATCTCTTAGAAATAATGGGCTCAGCAAGGTTTCTGGATACGAATATACAGATATAAAGTATATATCTCTAGGATAAATGTCTATATACAATTGCCAACTCCAAAATGATAAGTGGATTCCATGTAATGAAAGAACATTTAAAATCACTCCAGAATTTCTCATTATAATTATTATTATTATTTTTTAAATTTTAGCTGTTAAATAGGAATATCACAGAATGTTATCCTGGCTAATAAATTGAGCATCTTTTGAAGTATTTATTTGCTATCTTTACATCTTTAATCAAGTGTCTATTATAATCTCTTGAGCATTTTATAATTATATTTGATTAAGTTTATAGTTGTTTATATATTAAAGACATTTATCCTTTGACAAATATCAGATTTTCAAATATATTTTTTCTGCAAGTTTCACTGGCATCATAACAAAAAATTTAATTTTGAAAAATTTCAATTTGTCAACTTTTATCTTTTGGACATTTTGTTTGTTTTGTTTTGCTGTGTAAAATCTCTTTGATAACTCTATGACTTATATCAGCATACAAATCCAGGTTTTGCTAGATTTTTACCTAAGTCTATCAAATTTTTGAAACCATTATTAATGTTATTTCTAAAAACAAAATTGTTCCCTACAATGTTCTTATAAAGAGCAAAAATTGATTATCTCATGTTCACTTTTTATCTTGTGACTTTATAAAACTTACTTATTTAAGAAAATTTCAGTTTTGATTTCCTGCGATTTTTTCCATATATAACTCTATTAAGAACTAGTGCTACAGTATGTATGTGTGTGTGTGTGTGTGAATATACACACACTGAAAGAAAAGTAATTAGAATGTGGCCAGTGGGGTGGTACTGGGCAAGATGGGGCCAGACACGCCATGGAGCTAACCTCCTGTTGTCCCTCCCCAGCCGACCACACCTGGAGCGGCACCATGGCTTGAAAGGTATCTGCAAAGTGAGTGGGATCCGTCTGGCAGGTGGGATCCCCTGGCCTGGCCTACAGAGATGGAACCAAAACTGGCTCTCCCACATCCCCCAAGAGATCTCAGGTGGTTCTCAGGTGACACATCCTGAAATTGGGCTTCCTCTCTCTCTGGTTCCATGGTGTGTCACCTGAGAACCACTGCTGCCAAGTCACCTCAGCATGGCAGTTCCTGTGTTGAGCATCTGCCCCCTGGTGGTCAGTGCACATAATATCCTACTGATTGGTCAGTTGGTGGCTTAGCCTTTATTCATACATACATACACACACACACACACACACACACACACATACACACACACACACACACACAGTGGTATCTCGAGATATGAGTGCCCTAACATATGAGATTTTTGAGATACGAGCCATCGAGCGAGTGATTTTTGCTTTGAAATACGAGCAACATTTGAGATAGGAGTAATCCTGCGGATTGGCCGGCTCACACGACCCACTAGTTTACCGCACTCGAGTGTCTCATAGTTTCCCATGCCTCAAGGTTATGGAATGAATTGAACTCTTATCTCAAGGTACCACTGTATGTGTGTGTGTGTGTGTGTGTGTGTGTGTGTGTGTGTATGTGTGTATATATATATATATATATATATATATATATATATATATATATATATGCCTGTTGTAGGAAAAGATTTGTGCAATAGGCCTTTCTTCCTTCCCTTGGCTGCTGGTACCGGTTTTCCTCCATCACCTGGGACCCAGGCCTTCACTCTGGCTGCTGCCTTCAGCCTTCACTCCTGGCGGAGCAGCACTTCCGTAGCTCCCTTCATGCTCCCCCTCCCCCTCACAGTAGGCATCCCTGCCCTGTCCAACCACTCTGCAACTGTATGTGTGCTGCCCAGAGGCCTAGAGCAGCTGGGGAGTGGGGCCATCACTATCTTTGTCAGATTAATTTTCATACTCACTCCTAATTGGCTGGTGGGCATAGCAAATATACGGTCAATTTGCATCTTTCTCTTTTATTAGTTTAGACTAGAGGCCCATTGCAGGAAGATTCTTGCAATAAGGCTTCCTGCTACAGTCTCTGCTGCCCTGCCAGCTTCTCTCTCTTCTGTAGCACTTGGCTTCCTTCTACACTGTCTTCAGTCTTCGCTCTGCACCAGGATATGCAAATTAACCACCATCTTGGTTGGGTTAATTTGCATACTCACTCTGATTGGCTTGTGGGTGTGGCTGGTGGGTGTGGCCTGAGGATGTAGTGGAGGTACAATCAATTTGCATATTAATCTTTTATTAGATAGGATAGGTGTTGAACTTTGGCTGATATTACTCAGTGGTTAGATGGATGGGTCACAGGTTTGATTCCTATTCAAGGGCATGTACCTGAGTTGTAGGTTTGGTCCTGGCCCCAGCCCCATCAAGTCATGTGCAGAAGGCAACCAATCAATATGTCTCTGTCACATGGATGTTTTTCTCTCCCTCTGTCTCTCCCTTTCTCTCTTCCCTTCACTCTCTCTGGAAAGCAATGGAAAAAATATCCTCAGGTGAAGATTAACAACAAAATAGGTGTTGAATTTTGACAGACATTTATCCTACATATGTATATAATTGCATGCTTTTTCTTCTTTTTAGAACTTATTTTGTAGTGTGGGAATTAAATTATATTCACCAGAAAACAGAGGAAGCTTGACTCTTAGTAACAAGAATACAGTTGAATGACAACATTTTTTGAATCATAAAATAGGTAATCAGGATATGTTTTATTTTGGAAGCAATCACATTCTCTATATCTCCTTATCGACTTTTATATGATTTGGATATTTAAAACAAAGAATGAGATTCCACTAACAAAAGGTTGAGGAATCAGTTTATGTAATACCTGATTATTTATTTTTAAAACATTAATGGCTGATATCTGTCTTTTGTAGTTATAGATATTTCATCTCAAATCTTAGTAAGAGAATATCAATTAATGCAAGTCTAATAACATTTTCCTGATCTTTGGACAAGAATCAATTAATAAGACAGTTTAAAAGTGATTGTTTGCTTCATATTTTGTTATTGTTATGACATTTTGAGAATCAAAACTTAAGAAAACATCTTATAACAAGTAACAGAATATATGTGAATATATTTTTCTATTCTGGGTAAACCAACATGCAACAATTATATATATAATTTTGGAGTTTTCATTTGAATGAAGGTCAAATAGGCAGGAATAGAAGACATCTAGTTCCTTATCAGTGCCATCCCATATATTTTTTGTTTCTTATCTAAAGATACATATTAGTTATATGGTATGAATTGGTGGTTGTTACAATGTATGAGTCATCTCTAGAAACATAGAGGGATTTCCAGAAATTTGAACAATTCCTTATAATTTCTGTGCACATTTATTCTGAAAGCAAAGCAGTAAAGCCCAAGCTAGTTTTTGTGAGCCTTACTCCTGCTTGTCAATATATATCACAAAATTACTTCTCACAGATTCTGATAGCATTCTAGCCATAAATTTCAGTGGAAACTTTCAAAAGGGCAAGCAAAGTAAATAGTCTGTTTATAACTTACAAATGCCATGGATTTAGTACTTCCTGGTTTCCTTTTATACAGTGCTGAGCTAATACACTGTTTATAAATATTTTGAGGAACTTTTAAAACATCCTGCCCCATGTTTCTATGGAAAAACTGGGCAAAAGCTGAATTTTTAAAAAATGTGCTAGATATAAAGATAAGAGATTTATAGAAGAAGTTCTTTTGTAGCTTTCATACTAATCTAGGAACTATGGTATGAACATAAGAATTGCTTCTTTGGAATATGGATAATAGCTTTAGAGTAATTAATGATGCTAATTTTAACATTGATACTAACAATGCAAAATCCCTCATTCTCAAACCCAAAAGGCAATGTGGGCTGATAATATTAACTGCCATGTCCCATAATTCTGTACCTAGATTTATCACCACGTTGGACCTCTGAAAATAATAATTTATTCATATTTTTCTTTTTTGATGATACGTTTCTTGAAATAAGGACTGTGTCTTCATATATTTGGATCTCTAGCAGCTATTCTGTATCTTACACATAATCTAATAAATAAGAGGACGAGAGTCATGTTTGTCAAATATTTACAACTTCAGTTGGGGGGTAAATAATTTTTAAAATGTAACTGCAGCAGTAACAAGAGCTATGTGTATGTATCTTACATGAAGTATTGGCAAAGCTTATCCTGTGACATCACCCCATTTCAGAGAGCAGTAAACAGAGACCCAGGAAAGGTGAAACAACCTTCCAAGCTGCTTCCACTATTATGGGGCTTAATAAAAGAAATGTAGTCCCTATCTCCTTGGCTTTGAAGCCATGGTTCTATTTACAAAACTACAAAAAATTTCGCTCTCAAATACAGCAACATGAGAGATGCCAGTCTTATGCTGACCTATGTGTGCTTTGAAATGTCCGGATTAGGGAGAAGTGTTACATTTTCTCCAGCTACAAGGGCACCAAGCCTCCACTGTCTCTATGAGCTGGCTGGCTGGAATCACCTTTATTTATTTATTTATTTATTTTTTGTCTGAGGACTCACCATTGTCACACATGTCACAGAGTACAGAGTCTGAATCTTTTGATGGGTGTGTATGGTTTTGGAAAGAGCACAAACCTAGGTCATTAAGTCCTATTCCAAAAAATTGAAGCCCAGCCCACCCGCTTACATCTATGGCCTCACTCAATTCCCTCTTACAAAACGTGTTGTGTGCATTACACATTCCCAACATGAGGATGGTCTCTCATCATCAGTCAGCTCTTCTGATACAAGATTATGTTCAAACTTATAACATGCAACACTTACTCTGGGACTTCATAGATCATGCGTATTTATTTTAGTTTAAGACCAGCCTGAGCCCTAACCCATAATTTAGATTTTTCATTCAAAACCTCTTTTAGCTGACTCTTGTAGTTTTCTTCCCATCAACTAGTTGTGGATTTAGAACAAACACTCTGCTGCTGGTGAAGGCTTCAGCTCAACATTCTGAAGTATAAGGGGAACTCTGGTGTGCCAAGTTCAGCCATCAGTATCTTTAACCCCTATAACAGGAAGTCAAATGTTGTATTAACATATTTTCATGTTTTTTTTTTTTTTATCTCAAATCTTATATATTGCTCCTGTTTTCTCATGCCTAGGCAACATAAGGCTTGTTCTTTACTCTTTGGCTGAAGTTTTATGTTACGAGTTTCCAAAGCTAAAACAAAATATTACCCTTTCTTTTCTAGAGATACTTTCAGAAAAAAAGAATTTACTTAGATTCCGATGGAGTATTTATTATGATTTTTGTACTTGTACCTGGCAGTCAACCTTGCCTGACATTTTACCAGTTCTTACTGTTCTATTCAATAACCTGGACTCCCAGTACTATGAATCTATATTTATGTGCAAACTCTTTCTAGAAGCAAATAATTCTCAAGTCTTTGTGACAAAATACTAAAGTCACTATGTTCTAATCAAAAGTATCCTCAGAAGAAAAATGTTATACAGACAGTGACAAAAATGTCATTCTAGCTATCCCAGCAGTAGAAGAGTTCCACCAATGATCAGTCATTCATAACACACCGTAGTAAAAGTCTATCAATCAATAAAAAAATCTCATATGTGGAATCTCATGAACCAAATAAACCAGTGATCAAAAATAGACCCGAAGTCATACAAGAATGGGTGGGAAGAAATCAACCTATGAACCTGTATGCATATATGCATGACCCTTGAACACAGACAATGGGGTGGGTGTAGGGGGCTAGGCGTGGGGGAAGGATGGGAGCAGGCTGCAAGAGGTTAGTGGGAGAAAAAGAGAACTTATGTAATACTTTCAACAATAAAGATTTTTTCAAAAAGGAAAACTAAACTTGATAATGCAAGTTGGTTGTATAGATTTGTCTATTATTTACAAAAACATCCTTGCCTTATTTTTCTTTTAAAAAATGTATTTTATTGATTTTTTACAGAGAAGAAATGAAAGGGATAGAGGGTCAGAAACATCTATGAGAGAGAAACATTGATTATCTGCCTCCTGCACACTCCCCACTGGGTATGTGCCCACAACTGGGTATATGCTCTTGACTGGAATTGAACCTGGGACCAAACCAGTCAGGGTGCCCTATTTTTATTTAAAATATTTTATTAAATTAGAAACTTATGAAGATTGTCATGAGTCATTTCTGATTTCTTATAAATGGCAAAACATATTTTTCTTCCTAGTTTTAGCATTGCTTCAAAATAATTTTCTTCATGTTAATCTCTCGTCACAATTCAGTGATGTGTATTTCAATGTATTTGATGAGGATTGAGAATGGTTTAAACTATAGAAGACAAGACCATTTAATTCAATTGGTTGATGCTTGCTATACCTTATTGAGTTCAATTTGTGACTTAATGGCTAAAGCAGTTTGAATATATGTTTGTTAACTTATAAACGCTCCAATGAATAAATTTAAGATAAATTTAATTATTTGTATGCTATTATTTTGGGATTTCCTTTCTTTTTTAAAAATCAGTCATTTCTATTAGTTAAGAAACTTGATAAAAATAGGCATTTGACATTAGAGACATTTAAATACTATTTATTTTATTTTCTCTAAGATGGCCATATTTAATGAGAAGTTGTAGTTCTGACAAATTTTGAGTTACATGTGTAAGAAAAATGATTGAATCAGTTTCTGAGTTATTCAATACTATATTGTTAAATTATAGATACAAATAAATGAGAATTGATTATAATTTCAAATGGATTGAAAAAATTAGAAAATTCTGTATGAGATGCTTAATCTTCTTCAGCTTTTATTAATGTTGGTCTGATAAAGGGTTTAGAGACTTGAGCCATAAGATTAAAATCTTAATCCTAAATCTTCTCAAGTATAAAAAGGCCAAGATTAGTCAATGATTTATTTTTTTTCTATCAATGGATTTTTTTTGAACGTTGAGCTTTGTTGTTCACTACTACATTAAATTTAAATTATAGTTAACTCTGATAAAATTTATTGTGTTAGCAAAAAAAATGTAGGAATACATCTTATTAAGGATTTATAGAAGTGGGATGAAAAAATTAGTCAACTATTTGATTCCACTGATTCAGATGCCAGGGATAGGAACAGAAATGTCTGATAAACAGCTGATAAGACACTCAGAACAGTACTTTCTCCTGTTAAATGCCAGTTAGAAAGCAAATATGAGATATATTTGTCATTTGTGAATTATAATTTTAAAAGTCTGATTGTATGCCTGGTCACTTTGGCTCAGGAGTTGAGTGTCTACCTCTGAGCGAGGAGGTCAGGGTTTAATTCCCAGCCAGGGTAGTTGCCTGAGTTGCTGTCTCAATTGCTGGTGGGGGTGTGCAGGAGGCAGCCAATCAATGATTCTCATCATTGATGTTTCTTTCTTTCTCTTCCTCTCCCTTCCCCTCAAATCAATCAATGAAAATATTTTTTTTTCAAAAATACTGATTGTAAAAACGTCTTGAAAATATAGCATGAGTCACAACTTGCATGATGACTTTCTGGTTGGTTTTATATATAGCAGCTTGAAAACATGCTTTTTCAATAAATCATCAGTGGATGGCCAGGATGGTGCAAAAATTTACTTCACATTGCCAAATGATCAATCACACTGAAGTTTATACACTATTATATCACATACTTTTTCTTCTAAAACATTTTGACTGACATCAGTTACAAAATATGCCATGTCAGCTGTTCACTCTTTTAACAGTTACAATAGGTACCCTTGCTTTTCGGTGGAATTTACTTTTAATAGAATCCTTACCTCTGGTTGCAATAGCAGTTATTACTTTTTTTCAAGAAACAATTTATTCTTAAAATCTTGACAAAATAATATGGTGTTGCAGATAAGTTGGCAGCTTAGTTTTTAATTATTTTCCACTTAAACTACACAATTTCACTAAAATTTGGGTTAGTTTTGTAGTGCAAGGTAAGTAAAAGAAAGACAAAAAGGTTCATTGATGGGCAGTAATGGCAGGTTCTAAAATGAGTAACAAAGCTTGGTAGAGATCAATTTGACAGACTTCAAAGATATTGCATTCTTAAGTACTTACTATGCAGATGACTATAATTTGTATGGAATTAAGTTTAAAGAAATTGAAAGTTGTTGACATTATGTTTATAGAATTTTCCAGAATTTGAGAAATGTTGAGGAAATTACAAATTTCTCCTTTAATCTTGCTTAGACTTGCTTATTGAAACACACACACACACACACACACACACACACACACACAGGCATGAAGAAACAGAAAGCTCTGACGTCACTTTCTCCATTCTATATTGCTCACTTGCCTGATTAAAATGAAAAGTGTCACTAATGATGCATCTAGTAATTAAAACAATCTCAGTCTGAAAGGCATGACATATTTCTGTTCTTTTGATGCAGGTAGTAAAGAACAAAATACCTGCCCCTTTTCAAAAAGTGAATTCAGAAAGTATTATAAGATCCTCTTAACCTAGAATGAGTAATAGCTTGGGAAATTACATTAAAAATAAATAAGCAAAATGTGATTAAAAAACATATACTTGCCCTAACCAGTTTGGTTCAGTGGATAGAGCGTCTGCCTGCACACTCAAGGATCCCAGGTTCGATTCTGGTCAAGGGCACATACCTTGCTTTGTGGGCACATCCCCAGTAGGGGGTGTGCAGGAGGCAACTGATTGATATTTCTAACTCTCTATCCCTCTCCCTTGTTCACTGTAAAAAATCAATAAAATTTATTTAAAAAAAGACATATACTGTACTTTGTATTTTATTTTATTTGTTTTAATATATATATATATATATATATATATATATATATATATATATATATATATATAGTTGTTGATAGTATTACAGATATTTCCCAATCTCTCCTTCTTTACCCTCCTCTGTCCACCTCTTACTTCCACCCTGCAGGTCTTCACCACCAGATTGCCTATGTCCATGGGCTATGCCTATAAGTATATAAGTTCTTTGGTTTATCCCTTCTGGTATCCCCACCCCCACATCAAGGTATGTCAGTCTGTTCCATGTCTCTATGCTTTGGGTCTTACTCTATATAATATTTGCCTTTCTCATATTGGCTTATTTTGCTCAACATTAATAGTCTCCGGGTCCATTCATGCTGTACAGAGGACAAAGATCTGTCTTTTAAAAAATATGTATATATATATACACACACACACACACACATACACACATACACACATACACACACATACTCGAGGCCCAGCATGTGACTGAAATCATATGAGGAGGTGCCCTGCTTCCTGCTGTATGAGGACTCACCCTGTGGAGGGCTGGGACCCATGACTGACTCGCACAGCACCAGCCACTCTGGGAGATAGGCTGGATCGGTGCGGTAGGGGGCCAGGGCCTGCGCTTGACTCAAAGTGTCCCCCAGCCCCTGCCTATGTCCATTCTGGGGTCACCCAAGCCACTGCCCCAGCTCAGGCAGGTCCCCTGCCTCTGTCTCTGTCTCCCCTCCGGGCCTCACCTGCGGGCACAAGCACCTCCTGTCTGGTTGTGACACATTATGGAATCCTGGCCTAATTTGCATAATACCTCTTTATTTTATATATATTTAAGTTGATTTCAAAGAGGAAGGGAGAGGAAAGGGGAGATAGAAATATCAATGAATGATGAGAGAGAATCATCAGGTAGTGGCCTCCTACATGCTCCACACTGAAGATCAAGCCTGAAACCACGGCATGCCCTAACTGGAAATCAAGCTGTGACCTTCTGGTTCATAGATTGACCTTTAAGCACTGAGCCACACTACTTGGGAAGAGATCTGTCTTTTTACAGATGCATAGTATTCCATAGTGTAAAGTCTTACAGCTTTTTTATCCATTCATCTACTCATGGGCTCTTGGGTGTTTTCCAAATGTTAGCTATTGTGTATAATGGTAAAATTAATATTATCAAAGCTTTGCGCACCTAAAGTCAAAACAACACTTGCTAATATTATTAAAAATGAGTGAACATTTATGTAATTATGAGAAGTAATAAACATTTATGTTTTGCGTTATTTCCTTGATTTTTTTATGAAACTATATATTTAAAATAACAAATTAATTGAGACACTCTACATGTTAAATGTGATCCATTTAGTGGTTTTAGTATATTGAAAAGATTTTGGGATTTTGCAGTCATCATCACTATCTAATTTTGGAACATTTCATTATTCCCAAAAGAAAATGCACACACATTACCATTTGTTCCCCATTCATTCCAACTCTATCCCCAGCACCTGGCAAACACTAATACATTTTCCATCTTTATTTTATTTATTTTTAAATTTTATTTTACTTATTTATTTATTTATTTATTTTAGGGAGAGGGGGAGGAAGAGGAAGAGAGAAAGTAAAATTGATGAAAAGAAACATCAATCAGCTGCCTCCTGCATACCCCCAGTGGGAATAGAGCTCAAAACCCAGGCATGCTCTGATCAGAATTAAACCTGTGACATCTTGATGTACAGGACAACACTCAACCAAAGAGCCATAATGACAGGGACAACTTTCCATCTTTTTTCTTAGATTAGAGGCTCAATGCAAGAAATTCATGCAAGGGTCTTCCCTGCCATGAGAGCAACTGCTTCTACCTCAGCCCCTGGTTGCCACAGCTTTGTCCCTAAGGAAGGATGTTCAGTCTAATTAGCATAATTTGCTTTTACTATTATAGACTAGAGACCTGGTGCACAAATTTGTGTATGGGTGGGGTCGGGCCAGCCTGCCCTGATCGTGGCCAATTGGGCCAGGCTAGCCAGAGTCAGGGGATGTGGGAGGTTGGTGGGCCAGCCTGATCGAGGTGGGGAAGGTTGATCTGGGACAGGGATGGCCAGGGGGAGGGGCCTAAGGCAGTTGGCCAGGTAGCCCTGCCCCCTTATTGAACTCCTAAACTCCTGATCAATGGGGCAATTTCCATATTAACCTTCTATTTTATAGTATAATCTATGTATTTATTATTAATGGAATTATAAGAAACAGGGTGTCCCAAAAAATGTATACACACTATGTCTGTAAATTCTATTACATTTTAAAAATGAACCACATTTTAATAGAAATTGCTTTTATAATTATCCAAAGTGTATATGTATTTTTCAGGACACCATGTATATGACCTTCTGTATTTGGCTTCTGCCGCTTAGCATATATTTTTAAGGTTCATCATTGTTACATGTATTAGCAATTCATTCTTTTTGTTGCCAAACAATATCTCATTGTATGGATAAACATTCATTTAGAGATTCATCGAATGATACATATTTGAATTGTTTATATCTTTTTACTATTAATAGTAAAGCTGCAATGATTATGTTCTCATGGAGAATTTTATTTCTTTTCTCTTGAGTATATAACAAGAAATAAAATTGCTGAATCATATGATAAATGTGTGATATTTTGAATAGCCTAACAGTATTCCAAAATAGTAAGTTTTGAAATAGGGAAAGTGAATTTACCATACTTTTATTTTCCCAAAAAAGTTTTAGGTAATCTAAATAACTTGCATTTTCATATGTATTTTAGAAATATAATTTTCAGTTTCTGCAAAATAATAATGAGTTATTTTCAAAAATAAGATTTGTGTTGAATTTGTGATCTATTTGTAGAATATTATCATCTTACCAGTGTTCTACATTGTTCCATGAAAATGGGTGTCTTCCCATTTATTTAAGTCATCTTTATTTTTTTCAAAACTGTTTTATAGTCTTCAATCTTGCACTTCCTCTTTTATTTTTCATAACAAGTTTATTATTTTCAATACTATTATAAATAAGACTTTTACATAATTCTATTGCTAGAGTATGCGAATAAAATTGATTTTTCTATTAATTTCATGTCCTGTAAGCTTATTGTTCATATAATTTTAGTAAGTTTATAATATTTTCTACATGCAAGAAAATATCATCATTGAACCACTTTCTTACACCTCACACCAAACAGCTGTTGCCCTTCAAACCCCTCCTCAGCCCCCACTTCGCAATTCACTCAAATTAGTTCTGATTGGTCTGTTTCTATGCCAATCAGCATCAAAAGCTCAACCTCCTAGGCAGCCATTAGCTCCTCAAAATTCACCCAGATTTGGTTCTGATTGGTTGGTTTCTATACCAATCAGAATCTCCTGGCCTGTCTCCAGGCCTAATCATAGCGGGCTGACCTGTTGACCTCTGGGAGAGAGAGAAGCTTGGCTGCTGGTGAGGCCTGCTTCTCTCCCTGAGGCTCACCAGCAGCCACACTGCCAGTGCTGATAATTTCTCTCTCTCTCTCTCTCTCTCTCTCTCTCTCTCTCTCTCTCTCTCTCTCTCTCTCTCTCTGTCTCTCTCTCTTTCTCTCTCTCTCTCTCTCTCTCTCAAGAGGTCAGCAATTCAGCCTGCTCACCTATTGCATGTGCAGCCTGATATCTGGTCATTAGTCATTTTGGATGTCACAACCCTGGCTTTGTATATATAGAGATTATTTAATCTTCAGTGACCTATCTATTCTTTTTATTGCACTTCCTACTATTCTCTCCATTCCCTTTTTCTGCATTATAGTAATTTCATATATATATAAAATGTGTGTGTGTGTTTATTACCTACAATATGTGAATAGAATTATGTTCTTTATCATTTTCAGTATATATTTTCATTTTGACATTATATTTAGGTATTTACAGCATTC
Source organism: Lasiurus borealis (assembly GCA_004026805.1). Lineage (NCBI taxonomy): Eukaryota > Metazoa > Chordata > Mammalia > Chiroptera > Vespertilionidae > Lasiurus > Lasiurus borealis. The sequence continues at coordinate 20,484 of PVJN01012656.1, forward strand.
TTCAAAAGTTCATCCCTCCACTGCTGCTTTTCAGCCTGTTTCCATAGTGCTTCTTGTCCCAGTTCCTTAGTCACTGGCTTTTGTGTCCTACTGAAGAGCTAAATCATTTTTCATTATTTATAAAATGAAATATTCAAGTGATGCTTTTGCAATAACTATGAAAGATTATTATACATTGGCTTTTTTCTGAAGTAATTTTTCCCAATAACCAATTAAGTATCTTAATTTCATTTAACTACTCCATGTATTTGTTCACATCAGTTTTTTGATGTGTTATCTTTACTTGGTTATTCTTTCTCTAACAAGATAATCATTCTAAGTCTCCTTTATTGGTGTTCCTCCTTTATCTACCTCTAAGTACTGAAGCTCCCCAGGACTGAGGCTTATACCCTCTATTTTTCTGTATCTACATTCATTATCCTGATAACAATATACAAGTCCAAGCGTAAATGTCAGTTATGCTGATATTTTCTTCATTTGTATTTCTAACACTGATTGCTCTATTACCTTAATATAGGTCAGATGCTTTAAAGAGAGTGCCTGGAAAAGAGATTTATGTGCAAAGAACTTAGAAGGGAGGACTGTCATACTTAATCAAAAAGAGAAGGAGGAGAAAGAATAGGAAAAGAAAGAAGCCCAACAAAAGTTTGCAGTTCAGTTCTGCCCTGGATGATGATGGAAAACGAACCACAGAGTTTGTTCCACCTGGAATAAGGAAGATCGTCTTCTGTTGTGCCCTTGCTATCCCACAGAGGAAATATTTGATTGTGAGGTGGTGCCAAGAGTTCAAGACCAATGTCTGAGCAGTGGTGCAGGCAATGTATGCGGCATCTGGGCGCATGGTAGCACCATAGCATTAATGGCACCAGCCCCATTTGCACCAGCTGATGGTGCAGAGCGATTTGGGTTGGCGCCAGCAGCAGGTGCAAGTAGCAGCTGCTGTCCCAATCACCCCTCAGGATTAGGGAGATGTGGAGAAGACCTCAGGAAGAATATGGGTTGGCAGCAGCCATTCTCACCTGTTACTGGCATTGAGCAATCAGGGCTGGTGCGAGTGGTGGCTTCAGCCTTGGCAGCTGGTATGATGAGGGCTGGCATGGGCAGCAAAAGCGAGCACGGGATGAGACTGTGGTGTATGGGAGCAAAGAATTTTCAGTAATCCCCAGAGGTTCATTCAGATGACAGCAACTGGTGCCCTGCCTTGGTCTGCATACCCATGCAACTGTTCCACCATCCCACTCACCTGTTTTACTATTCCACCACAGCCAACGCCTGCCATGTTCCCTGCTCTGCTATGTTCTGTGTGTGCCCCTTGGTGGTCAGTGCATGTCATAACAATCAATTTTATGATTGTTCAGTTGTCCTATTGTTTGATCTATTTTCATATTAGGGTTTCATATATATAGCTATTATAGAACTAGTTAGACAAAAAAAAATATCCAAAATCAATGCTAAATTGAGAATAAATGTTTGCTAAGTAGGCTGGCTTGTTAACTACATCTAGTTATTGTCCTTTTCCTTTTTAGAGAATAGAATTCTTGTTTATACATAAAACATACACACACACACACACACACACGAAAAACAACAACAACAAAAAACAACACAACAACAATATCTGGGCACCTAACACCTAAGAGAATATATATTTTTTATCAATTATGATAAATTATCATTGCCTAGATTTTAGAGTCTCTATTGCTTCATTTTCATAATGGAGTTATCTTTCAAAGTTGTTTGATAAAGAGTTCTGAGGAGAAAGATTGCCAGTCAAAGCCCGTAGGTTTTGTTGATTTAGACCAGTGGTCAGCAAACTGCACCTCACAAGCCACATGCAGCTCTTTGGCCCCTTGAGTGTGGCTCTTCCAGAAAATACTATGACTTGGGCAAGTCTATTTTGAAGAGGTAGTGTTAGAAGAAATTTAAGTTTAAAAAATTTGGCTCTCAAAAGAAATTTTAATCATTGTACTGTTGATATTTGGCTCTGTTAACTTATGAGTTTGCCGACCACTAATTTAGACCATATGGTTACATCATACTCAATGCATGAATTTGCTATAAGTCAAAGATTACTTATAAGACTTTATATTATTTTATAGACTCTCACAGTTCTGCCTGTATTTGAGTGAAACTATGAGGTTCTCTGTATCTCCCCTGACTCATTCTAATTCTTTATTGGACTTTCATTGTTGAAACAACAAAGTAACTCAAGCCTTTTATTCATGGAACCAAATACTGCATATTAAAATAAAATGTGAATCATTATAATAGCATAAATTTAGCTAATCATAAATCCAGGTGTACATTCAGAAACGTATTAAATATGGTTATATTATACATTAGCTCTTAAATGTGCTGTTTCACTTGAAGAGGACAAAAAAAGGACATTCAGCTGATCTTACCCTTGGCTGTGAGTCTTTACTTTACTTGGAAGTAGGACATAATAACAGTCTTTACTTCCCTTATACTTTTACTCAGTTGGCTTTTTCAAAGTAGCCTATTTATTTTTAATGATTTGATATTCTCTCTGCACTGCCTTTTACAAGGTTAAGTTGCTTTTACTTTTATGTTACTAAAAATATCGTTCAACCTAAAGTGCCAAGCCTCAAATGCTGCACATACAGGCAGAATTAATGACTAGCAGACTATTCTTCACTTTTTCTATCCAAAATGCAGTGCTGCTTTAGCTTTTAACTGCTGTTGCTGCTGTTCTATCATGGAGTTTCTGCACGTATTTGCCACTTGGTGGATCTCAGCAGGAAGATAAAATGTCTGTTCTTTGTTAGAAACTAGGATTTTAAAAGCCTTTAACACAAAGACATAAGGATGAACACTTTTTTTCAGTCTCAGAGGTTGATAAAATTCTGTTTCATAGAGAAAATAATAGAAGGCCAATACTGCACAAGTAGAACATCTACTTTCAAACTATATCTTGTTAAATTGTGAAAAAAAATTGTGAAAACTTGCTTATTTTATGCTATTATTTCTACTTGAGGTACTAAAAATAGCATAAAATTAATATCTTCACTTTCCTCATTTTACACATGCAGAGACTAAATGTGAAAATTTAACCAAAAAATCAAATTGTCATTAAAATCTATTTTTTGAAATGTGAAAGTTAAAGCAGAGTATCAGAGATGACTAAAAGAAAAAAAATTTCCAGAATCCAAAGTAAACAGTTAATAATATATTTTTCTGTTACTTTTAGAAATCAAATATATAGGTATGTTTAAATTTTATCCAAAATCATAAGCCTGCTTTCATGGCCCAGTTCTAAAAGTCAGTGTGATTTGTCTGACTTTATTCCTTCAATTTAATCTCTTATATTTTTACTTAGATGTAGGTCAAACATCCACATAGCATATAGAACATTGGTGTGCTATTTCCTATGAATTGAAAACACAAATATATATGTAATTTGCGTACTTTTATTTTCTCACTCATAGCTATATTTTATGATCTAATTTCATTTTCAGGTAAGACTTCTCTGAAAAATATTAAACTCTGTGAATAGATGTACTTTAACTCACTCATCCTCCCTATTAGGGACATGTGCTCTGCTTGAGTGTCTCTACTGTTACAAACTGCCATGATATGCATTCAGGCCCAAGTGTCCCGTTGTCCCTGGGTCACAAATGCAACTGGGTAGAGTAATCCTTCATTTTTAGAGTTTCACTTTTTGTGTTTTCAGATCCATATTCAACTGTGATATTATATTATTAAATTACTAAACATTCCAGAAATAAACAACTTACAAGTTTTTAATTGTGCACCATTCTCAGTAGTGTGATGAAAGCATCCATCATCCTGATTGGTCCCACTCAAGACATGAATCAACCCTTTATCCAGCATATTCATGCTGTATTTATTACCTGTCTGTCAATCACTTAGCATCCATTTGGGTTATCAAATCAACTATTTTTTATATTGCAGTACTTGTGTTCAAGTAAACCTCTTTTTATTTAATAATGGCCCCAAAGCACAATTTTTACACAACAAATTTTTATACAACAAATAAATTAATATCAGAAAGATATTTTTCTGTATAGAATATATAAAAACATTGTATTTTTGACAAAAGGAATCATATTTATTCATGGTTATGCTTTGTGTCCCTACTCTGTTGCTCTTTAGAAACAACTAAAATTCTGGATATAACATATTTGTTGATATAATTTATTTTAATTTTAATGAAAATTAGTCATAGTAAGACTTCCACTTCTATAATAGGTACAGAGTGTAACCAACTTAGAATTCTAATAATTATTTATTTGTTTACTATTTACATTTTTATAGGCTTGTTGAAAATTGGGATTGCTAATAATATAAAACTAAAGTTGTAGATACACATTCTTGATAGTATCTTGGCAAGTTTGAGCACATGGATGTTAAAGCAGGTTCATTTCTCATTACAATTTGAAATCAAAAGAAAAAAAATATTCTCATGGTAGTCTGTTCCAATGTACTATCTTATATAGCAACCATACTACCTATATACATATATATAAAATCTAATATGCAAATTTTTCCCTCTGGAGTTTGACAGGGAGCCTGGGAGTTTGATTGCTTGCTATGTTGTGTGCTGCCCACCAGGGGACAATATGGAATGAAGGAAAGCCCTGGCCAGCAGCCAGCAGCTGGGGAAGGGAGGCCCTAGCCTGCAGGTGGGAGGCCCTGATTGGCCCTGATTGCCAGACATGCCTAAGGACCCTGCCCATGCATTAATTTTGTGCACCAGCCCTCTAGTAGATTTATAAGTGCCCTATTTCTTTTTTAATTGAAAAGAAAGTTTCAGTGCTTTTGTCTATGAGGGTAATAACATCTGGAAGTTAAAAATTCCACTATTTCTAACATAAGAACAAATATAAAGTATTAAATAAAATGTTTCAAAGTTTCATAGCATGGTAAAGATACATTGTGACTTAGAATAAGTCCATAGTTCTACCCATGTGAATAATCTACCTCTTTCATTTTTGTGACATGTGGTGACCTAAGTATATATTAATTTCTTTTCTAATTTACTTGTAATGAAAAACAGTATGGTAAGGAGTAATTTTATTAGTTATATTCAGCTTTCTACACCTGTGTTAGTCATTATGAACAAATGATTAATGTGATAGAAGCAGCTCACTTCATCACAGAATGGCATTTCGCCTGCTCCGACACCTCATTGTGCCAGTCATCTCCAAACATAAGGTCACAGCTGTTCTGCGACATTTTTACACAATGGAAAATCAGCTTGTTCCATAAAGAAATAAGAAATTTAATAACCTGGCATTTAGAATTAGAAAAAGCATTTCCTGTAAGGGTAATTTTACATGAATCTTATGTGAAAAAAACAATGGTATAAAAGAGATAAGAAAGAATATTTTTCTAGGCCAATTATAATACACAGACCTAACAAGGCCCTCATTGTGAAACACTTTTCCAGGAAACAAGACTGACCAATTCATGCAAACTTCCCAGCAATTTGCATCCACACCAACCTCTCCAGTTTCTATATTGCATAGAGAAAATTATCTTTCACTTATATTAGTATATTTTATTTTTTAATGCTCACCTGAGAACATGTTTTTGTTTAGTACTGAGAGAGACAGAAACATTAATATGAGAGAGAAACATGGATTGGTTGCCTCTTGTATGGGATGATGCTCCAACCAACTAAGCCAGCTGACCAGGATTTAATTATGTTTTTATAACTTTATGTAGATATTTATTTCCATGTGGAACTTCAATAAGTACTTACATATTTATCTTAAGTTACACATTTTAATTGCAACAAAATTTGATGAGTATTATAATATTGGAACTACTTCTATTATTATTATCAAGTTTAGTTCCTTTGTAATGCTGACCAATATCTAAAAATATTTTAATACCTTTTTTGTCTATATCCTTTATAAGATAGCATTTTTCTTGAGGATACAGTATATTGAATGTTCAAATTATTCAATATACTGTATCCCCAGGCACCAATGTAATTCCTGGATTACAGCAGCCATTCCAAAAAAATATTTGTTGACTTTCTATATGCATTAAAGAGTTGTTTCCCAACAAAACTTGTATGTGGAAACTCTATCCCAAAAGTGATTCTATTCAGAAATAGGGCCTTTGGAAGTAATATGGTAAATTAAGTGAAGTGGATCCTTCGTGATGTGATTAGTACTACTAGTAAAGAAAGCTGGAGAGAAGGGAGTTGGCAGGGTAATAAAGGGTAAATGTTGTCAAATACATGGTGACAAAAGAAGATTTGACTTTGAGGATGGATTCACAACACAATTATACAGATCATGTATCATAGAATTGTACACTTGAAACCTACATAATTGCATTATTCAATGTCACCCCAATACATTTAATTTAAAAGAAAGGAGACTGGAGAGTGCTTGTTCTCTGTTTGCCACCACAGAACCAGGAATAGGGCTCTCACCAACTTGACCATACCGTACACTATTCATGGGTTTTCAGTCTCCATAACTGTGAGAAAGAAAGACTTGTTGTTTATGCCATCCAAAATATAGTATTTGTTATGTCAGCCCAATGGGATTAATACAAGTTATTTTCTAAGTAGAGACAAGAATATTTTAAAAGACATCTCAGGAGAGTTATATAATTACTAGAGGCCCTGGGGCACGAAATTCATGCATGAAGGCAGGGGGTGGGGAGAAAGTGTCTTTCAGGTCAGCCTGCTCTCCCTTATATATGGGACCTCTTGAGGGATGTCCAACTGCCCGTTTTGGCCCAATCTAGGTAGGATAAAAATAAATAATCAAACAAACAGACAAATATATCAGAGAAATGTGTACAAACATTTACATAGATTGACTGTCACAATCCTATCTAATAAAAGAGTAATATGCAAGTTGATCGTACCTCTGCTATGGCCACCAGCCATGCCCACCAGCCAATCAGAGCAAGTATTAACCCAACTAAGATGGCTATTTTTGAATTTACTTTTCTAAAATGTCTGATAGTGATGTTAACTATGATCTATGAAATGAAATTACTTTCCATTTATCCACCCATCCATTCACTCAGCATTGCTTATACAGAATCCACCACTAAACAGGCAGTCAGATATTCCTCTCACAATCAGGACTGCTTCACCTGCTTGCCTTCCTGATTGCCCCTAACCAGTCTGTCTGCCAGCCTGATCACCCCTAACCACTCTTCTGACAGCCTGATTGATGCCTAACTGCTCCCCTGCCAGTCTATTTGCCCCTAACTGCCCTCCCCTGCAGGCTTGATCATCCTCAACTGCCCACCTTTGCAGGCCCGGTTCCTCCCAACAGCCCTCCTCTGCTGGCCTGATCGCCCACAACTGCCCTCTCTTACAGAGCTGGTCCCTGTCAACTGCCCTCCCCTTCTTGCCTTCTTATGGTGGCTATTTTGTGCCCACATGGGGGGCAGGATCTTTTGATCGCATAGGGGTAGCCATCTTGTGTGTTGGAGTGATGGTCAATCTGCATATTACCCTTTTATTAGATAGGATAGAGGCCTGATGCATGGGTGGGGGCTAGCTGGTTTGCCCTGAAGGGTGTCCCAGATCAGGGTGGTTGTTTCCTTGGGGCATGAGGTGGCCCTGGGCGAGAGGCCTGTGGTTATTTGCAGGCTAGTCACGTCCCCCAGTGACCCAAGCAGAGACCTTCGTATCTGGAATTTATTTATTTTCTACAATTGAAACTTTGTAGCCTGGAGCAGAGTCAAGCCTTCTGCTTGTGCAGCCATTGAAACTTTATTGCCTTAGGCGCCTGCCAGGATGTTCGGAAAACATGGCTTCCTCCATTACCAGGGGCAACCCAAGCCTCCCTCCTGCTCTCTCTGTGAGCATAGCCATATTGGTTAGATTAACACTTTCTCTGATTGGCTGGTGAGTGTGGTTGGTGGGCATGGCTGATGGGTATGGCTGATGGGTGTAGCTGAGGTATGGTCAATTTGCATATTGCTCTTTTATTAGATAGGACTGTGATAGTCAACCTATGTAAATGTTTGTACACATTTCTCTGATATATTTGTCTATTTATTTGATTATTTATTTTTATCCCACTGAATTCACTTTTCTAACATATCTGATAGTGATGTTAACCATGTTCTATGAAATGAAATAATTACTTTCCATTTATCCACCCATTCATTCACTCAGCATTGCTTATACAGAATCCACCACATTCCAGGCAGTGTCCAGGGTGCTGTCTCCATGAATTTACTGTTCTAATTAGGATACAATCTCAATAAATAAAATGTGGTGTGTTGTTAGGAAGAATTTACTTAACATATTTAGGAAAGTATTTGTTGACAAGATTAAATTTGAGCACTAACTCAAAAAAACTGAGCAATGTCCCATTAGAGGAAGCATGGATATCAAAGAGAAAATCAAAGAACCTGAAGAGAGATTATAGTTGTTACATTTCAGGAAGAGGAAAGAATCTAAATTGTTATAGCTGAGTCAGTAAAAGCAAGTGCTAAATCATGCCAAGTTTTATGGCCCAAAGAAAGGACTTATGGTTCTGGCTTGTATTCCCAGTGGTTAGAGCACTAGCCTTTGCACTGAAGGGTCTTGAGGAATGATTCCTGGTCAAGGGCACATGCCTGGGCTATAGGTTTGATCCCCATCCCAGTCAGGGCATGTGTGGTTTTTTGTTTGTTTTTAGTGAGATGGGCAGTGATTTGGAGGTGTGCATACAGAGGACTGATATAATCTGATATGTACTTTATAAGATTTAATTTCACTGCTGTTTTTATGGGATAGATAGAGAAGACTGGTTAGAAGACTATTGTAATTATGTAGGTGGGATAGTATTGGGTAACTTAAGCAAGGAAGCATAGTAATACTGGAAGTAGTCAGGTGTGTGTTTTTGTTTTTTTTTTTCAGAATTAGTTGGAAGAAATTAGATTTTGGATATTAGTTTGCATGCCTATCATGTATCCAACAGGAAAGTTCAAGCACACATTTTCATAGACAACTCTAAAATTTGGAGATATAGGCAATGGGTATATATACACAAATTGATTAAAGTAGGTGGCATGCCGAGACCAGTTTGGCTCAGTGGATAGAGCAGCTGATCAATGATTATCTGTCAGCATTCAGTTTGGCCTGCAGACTGAAAGGTTCTGGGTTCGAATCTGGTCAAGGGCATGTACCTTGGTTGTGGGCACATCCCCAGTAGGGAGTGTGCAGGAGGCGGCGGATCAATGTCTTTCTCTCATCGATGTTTCTGACTCTCTATCCTTCTCCCTTTCTCTCTGTGAAAAATCAATAAAATATATTTAAAAAAATAAAGTAGGTGACACACTCAAAGATTACATGTAAAGAGGGAAAACAAACCAAGACGAATCAACATTCCCTTAGCGAGCTCATGTTAAAATTTAAAAGTGGTAAACTATTGAGGGGCCATTAAAAGAAATTGATATAACTCAGTGAGTAGAGAAGGCAAACAAGCAGGAAATGGTAGTGTTTGGGAAGCTTAGTAAAGATGTGTTTCAGAAATGAGACAGACTTCTGCTTCTGGTCATGTCAGACAAAGTGGTTTGGAATTGATCCTTCTGCTTAAAAATTCCATAAAACCAAACAAGGCATGAAGCAAGTGTTTTCAAGCATTGCACAGGTTCAAAATTATTATCTCTGAAGGAAGCAAAAGCATAAATTAAGATGCATGATCAACCTGTAATCACACACTATTACCCTGGTGTCAAATGCCACTTACAGCTTATGTAGCATAATAGCAATCATATATATCTTCCCAGCTAAAATAACTAGAAACTGGACAAACATATTTAAATAAAAGTCTCTAAGTTATTCGGATATTAGACTGTGAATAATATGTTGTGGTAGCCCCTTTCCACGTCCCGCGTGGTTCAGGGTTCCCGGCTCAGGGTTTGGGTTCTGAAGGAGGCCGCACGCAAACGAAATAAGAGACTAGAAAATATTAATTTGGCGATATTGGGGGGCCAGGCGGGAGCCTTCCTCTAGTGGGAAGGACTACCATCTTGCTCTGGCCCTTTTCTCCCTTTTATTAAGGCTTTGGGACACACCCCTAGCCTTTAGGCAGGAAATAACAGAAATTAACATGATACAAACAGATAGTTTCAACTAAACAATGAGTAATCAGCTCTGACCTTTCAGAGCAATTAAGGTTGGCCAGCTTTCTGGCCTCCTGTTTACGTCCACCTAGTGAGAACAATTACATCCACCTGGTGAGAACAATATTTGGTCTCCGACAATATGTAATGTTTAATGCAATGAAAGAAATACATCAAGTGAACCTTATAGTTACCCAAGTTTGCTGGCTGGAGAATGTTCTCAGGTTGGAGCAAGGAGAGGGAGAAAGGATTCTGAATGCAAACATGTCAAACTCGAGGCCAGCAGACCACATGCCTCCTTTAAGCCACTGCCCTCCAGTTTGACGTGCTTGCCAGGGTCCCTTGATTTGAAGGATTCTGCTTCAGTACTGAGAAAAATGAATCCTAAATTAAACAGTTTTGGTTATGTATAACAAACATTGAAAACAAAACCTAAGCCTGTCCTTTGGTGGTTAATAGTTGAGCGTAAGCCCATGAACTAGAAGATCATGGTTTCATTCCCGGTCAAGGCTCATGCCAGGATTGTGGGCTCAATCCCTAGTAGGGGTTGTGCAGGAGGCAGCTGATCAATGATTATCTGTCATCATTGATGTTTCTATCTCTCTCTCCCTTCCTCTCTGAAATAAATATATATATATATATATACATATTTAAAATAAATAAGTACATAAATAAAAGAGTTGCTTTTTGAATATTAAATACATTCAAAATTATAACATGTTATTCTGTTATACTTTAACATATTCAACTGTAAATAATTTTTATTTCTCAAAATAATTGCTCTGAATCAGGAGGACACATCAAGCCCTGGCTATGTGAAAATATGTAGATACTCTCTACCAATCAGAAGGAGCATAATATGTCCTCAAAAGTTCAAAAATCCAAAGATGATTTATAATATTGCTGATATATTTTGACATTTCATATTCTATGTTTTACATTGCACCTATAATAAATGTACTTACCTTTATAAAAGGAAACTGATCTCTATATATACTGCTAAAAATTACATATTGCTGTAAAAGCCAAGACAGAATTATTGTGCCTACATTAAATGGAGGGCTCTATTAAAGTATTTTAACACTTCTCTGATGAGAAAAAAAATGTTAATGTAATCTAAATTTATTAATTTTATTTGTAGCTATACTCTGATGATTATTCAAACACTAAAAAGTAATTCAGTATTTGGAAAGAAATATTATAGTGAGATGAACCTAAGAAAATTGCATCTTTAGAGACTGAGAGGAAGTGACTCCACCTCTGCACCCACTTACTTCTTAATATCGTATGATAATGGACAAGAAAAAAATAAGTATTGAAATGCTCAGAAAAAAATAAGACAGTTAAACTTAATATCCTTAACCAGATTGAAGTCATAACTCACTAGAATTATAAGACAGGATGTTTAATTAATATTTGGCTTCCTAATTTTTAATTAAGATCTGGTAATGAGTTTTGCCTAAAAAAGAAAAACAATCTAATTCAATGGAGAAAGGTTCAAGAGTCCCAACAAAGCATAAACATATAATTTAGATTATTTAATATAAATCAAGAGAGTTGTCTGACTCCTAAAGTTTACTATATTTATAACCAGACAAGCTGAAGGGAATCATGTTTAGTAATAAGCATAGCACAGGAAACATTTTTAAAAATGGTTACACAGTGTGATTTTTCTATTTATGAAATCAGAATAAATCAAAGCAATTGCTCTTTGAAGGAAATCTAGTAAATAGAAAAATATACTTAAAAAAGACAAACATTGTATGTAGAAATTGTTTAAAATTAAAATAAACACAAAAATGAAAATTAAAACTGTTCTAAAAGGTGATTGTGTTCTAAGTCAGTTATATCTGATTAAGTATTCTTAAATTTGATGAAATAACCTTACAACTATCCACATTCACCTTATCCCCAAGGATATCTGTAAAGTTTGATTGGCACTTTAGATAGCTTTCTATGACACTAAGTAATTCCAAAATTCAATATATTGTCTAATTTATGAACTTAATTTGCTTAATATAATATGTTCTTTACCTTTAAAAGACATAGGAATACATTTAAAAGTGCTAGGAAAGAGAAATGGCAAAATACATTTCTCATTGGATTCTTACAAGTGGTATAGAAATAGTCATGTTTCTATATAATTTTTACATTTATTATGGTCAATCTCAATATATACAAAATAGAATAGCATAATGAGTATTGGTTTATCAGGAGGCCTCAACATTGATCGAAATATAGACATTCTTCTTTCATTTATACTTCTGCCTATTCACTTTCCACCAGATAAATTTCAGAGACATTCTTGAAACTATGTCATTGTATATATTTTACAAAGTATTTTTAAAGATTTTTTTTCTCAACTATTGCCACAAAAACATTATCACACCAAAATTATTTAACACAGAAAAATTCTAATTATCAGTCATTCAATGTATATGGTTGTCTCTATTTTTGTGATATTAGAAACAACCAATGATTACTTCTTTGCTCCTTTAGTTCATAAGAGGTTGCAAAATGTTAACATTCAAATGTTCTGGTATTTTTTATACTTTTGCTTTTATAAAGAAAGGGAGAAGTCTCCTTCTCTATTATATTTTCTAATTGTTATTCCCTCTAATATAATAATCTTTAAAAATGTCTTAAATGTTTATTTTATAACATATTATTTCATTAAATCTTTCAACTTTTTTATTGACTATTTTGGGTTTCCCAAATATGTAACACTCTTGGAGTGATTAAGTAGAGTTTTACTTAATCCTTGCCAATTTTTATGCCTCTAATATATTTATCTTGTCTAATTGCATTAGCTAGTACCTCTAAGTCATTGTTAAATAGTAATAAGAATGAAAGACATCGTGGTAAGTATCCTGACTTTTTTAATGTGCTTCTGTTTTCTGCATCAAAGCAATATTTACTTTGGTGTCTATATATGTTTTAACCATGTAAGAGACTATTCTTCCATTTATATTTAATTATTTTTAACATCATGGTTACTGGATAATATTGGGCCCTTTATTTTATTCTTGTAGCTAATCATTTTTTCTTAATGATAATAATAGTATGAATTATAATAATACAGAATAAGAATAAATCATATATGATCCTAAATTCATCAAGTTTGAAAGAAATGTTCTTGAAATATTTTATCAAGGAACTTGAATATATATACATAAATGTGTGCTTTATGTGTGTTCATGTGCTTGTATGTGTCACAATTTTAATTTTTATAAGCAATTATTTATGCAATTGATAATTAATATTATATTTTATTCATAAATAGAATGGAAAATGTTTCTTTTTCTTTGCATTTGAAGGGAGTTTAAGGGGTAAAATATGCAGGTTTAGGGAGCTTTAGGAATTAGAGGGCCTATGGGTGAGGACTGCAAAGATGAGGGCTTGGAGCTGTCAAAAGACATACATTCACACATAGAGAAAAAAAAAGCTGCCACAGAATAAGGGGAGAGGAAGATATTCATTCACAGAAGATCAGAAAAAGCCACAGGGTTTGGGGAGAAAGAGGAAACAAACTTTCACAAAGAATAGAGAAATGCCGACAAATGGGAGAGAGAGGAAGACAGATTTTCACAGGAGATAGAGAATTCTACCACTGAAGGGGGAGGGAGAGAGGGGGGCACCACGTATAGTTTGATACTGTGACCAATAAGAAGAGAATATCAGGAGACAAAGAACTGCAGCCTTTATAAACCTTAGAAAAAGGGGCTTAGTAGGTCACCCCTTTTGGGGACCCCCTCCTTACGTGGCAGTCTGTATTTGCTTCCAATACATTCCCATCCTTTTCTTCTACCACCTTTTGTCCATGGCTTCATTCTTTGAATCCATCTGGACAAGAACCCAGGAAAGAAATCACCATTCCATCCTGTTAGGAAAACCACACAACTCCTTTTACATAGTTTAAGTAGTATTGAGATTATGTGATCTTTAACACATACTCATTGGTGATATCCATGAGATCTGTGATCATTAGACATTTGGGAAAAATTCTCATGGTAGCATTTGGTGTGCTCTATTTGTTTGATGGGGCTTTATATCTACATTCTCGGTTTCTACCTTTGTGATCAACCTGATTAGAATTTTTGTCTCTGCCATCAGATTTACTAATTATATTTTCATTCAAAGCTATTAATTTTATGTATTTTATTTTTACTTCTTTTTATTGAATTTACTGGGGTGACATTGGTTAATAAAATTATACAGTTTTCAGATATACAATTCTATAATACATCATCTGTATATTGCATGTTTTGTGTGTTTGCCATCCCAAGTGAATGTAAATGCAATTAGATACATAAATCTTCACATATAATGTAGTTGATAAAACTTACTAGAGGTCCGATGGACAAAATTCATTCATGTAGAGTCCCTAGACTTGGCTAGCAATCAGGGCTGATCTGTGGGGTGACCTGTGGAGTGATAGGGTGGGCCCCCCAAGACACCTACCTTGGATCACCTGGTGCCTGTGGGTTGAGGGCAGCTCTTTCATTGAGCATTTGTCCCCTGATCGTCAGTGTGAATCATAGCAACTGGTCATTCCACTGATCATTCTGCTATTTGGTTGATTTGCATATCAGGCTTTTATTATACAGGAATAGAGGCCCAATGCAGAAAATTTGTGCAAGAGTAGGCTTTCCTTCCTTCCTCCCCTCAGCTGCTGGCACCAGCTTCTCTCTGGCATCTGGACCTGGGCTTCCATCAAGGCACCAAGTTTGTCTGGAAGGAAGTCCAATCTAATTAGCATATTACACTTTTATTGTGATAGACTAGGGGCTCAGTGCATGAAATCAGCCCAGCCTGCCCCTTCTCACATACTGGGAGCCCTCAGGGGATGTCCTACTGATGGCTTAGGCCCGTTCCCCATGAGGAGCGGGTCTAAGCCACAGTCTGGCCTCCCTTTGTGGGAGGCGATCAGGCTGATCAGAGAAAGATACCAGCCCCATTACCCCACTGCTGCAGCCCCTGCTAGTCACCGCAGCCACCAAGGTGTTTTCATCAACACGAACTCCAATCCCTTCACCATAAAAAAATGACAACTTTCTTTACACATTTTCAAGATGTGTCTGTCTTTCATAGGATATGACATTTCTTTCTTTCTTTTTTTCTTTCTTTTTTTTTTTTTTATCCTCATCTGAGGATATGTTTCCATTGATTTTTAGAGAATGTGGAAGAGAAAGGGAAAGACAGAGAGAAACTTCGAAGTGAGAGGAACATTTTGATGGGTTGCCTCCTTCATGAGCCCTGACCTGGGCTCCAGACAGGGAGGAGCCTTTAACCTAGGTACATGACCTTGATCAGAATCGAACCTGGACCCTACGGTCAGCAAGCCTAGGCATTTCCACTGAGCTAAAACTTGCTAGGGCAAGATATGACATTTCTTAGACCTCCAACAGCAGACCTTTGTTTTTTTCTCCAGGAGTGTGGTGGAAAAAACTCTAGATCACTTTTTTGGATTCTTATAACCAAGTTACTAAGAATATTAGCAGTGGCATACAGGGAGCTTAGCCAATGAGCAGTCAGAAGAGGTGTTTCCTCCGTAGTTCACACCTATTGCCTCTGCTCTCCGGCTCTACCTCTGCCAAAGCTTAAAGCCTCAGGATTAGGCAGTGTACCACCAGCTCCCTCTGATCATCTGCTCTATCCCTGCCCAAGCCCCACGCCTCTGGTTGAGTCTTGGGGCCTGGGCAGGGTCCCCCCAGCTCCCTCCTATCGCTGGCTCCACCCCTGGCCAGGGCTAAAACCTCTGGCTGAGGTTTGGGATCTGGGCAGGGCCGCTTACCTCCATCCAATTGCTGGTTCCACTCCTGTGCAGGGGCCCACCAGATCCCTCTGATCATTGGCTCCACTCCTGCCAAGGCCAAAAGCCTCAGGGCTTGGGCAGGGACCTCCAGCTCCCTCCAATTGCTAAGTCCACCTCTACCAAGGCCTAAAGCTTCAGGACCTGGGAAGGGGACCCCCAGCTCCCTCTGATAGCTCACTCTGCCCCTGCCCAGGACCAAAGCTTCTGGCAAGGTTTGGGGTCTTGGGCAGGGCTCCCAGCTCTCTCCAATCACAAGCTCCACCCATGCCCAGGAACCTCCTGGCTCTGGCCCTTCCCAGGTTGCTCAGGATTCACACAGGGCCTATCTTGGCATGACCTGGGTGCTGAGAAAGTTCCTAGAACACAGGCTGCTGAGCACCTATGCATGCAAATTAACCTCCATCTTTGTTGGGTTAATTTGCATACTCACTCTGATTGGCTGTGGGCATGGAGGAGGTATGGTCAATTTATATGTTTCTCTATTATTAGGTACTAGAGACCCAGTGCATGAAATTTGTGCATGGGTAGGAGTGTTCTTCAGCCCAGCCTGCTCCCTCTCCAATCTGGGACCCCTTGAGGGATGGCTGTTGGACATTCCTCTCACAATCCAGGACTGCTGGCTCCCAACTGCTCACCTGTCTGCCTTCCTGATTACCCCTAACTGCATCTGCCTGCCAGCCTGATCACCCCATAACTATTCCCCTGCCAGCCTGATTGATGCCTAAATCCTCCCCTGCCAGTCTGATTGCCTCTAACTGCTCCCCTGCCAGGCTTTTTTCCTCTAACTGCCCTTCCCTGGGGGCCAGTCACCCCCAACTTCCCTCCTCTGCCAGCCTGGTCACCCCTAACTGCCCTCGCTTGCTGGCCTGATTGCCCACAACTGCCCTCCCTTGCAAGCCTGGTCCCTGCCAACTGCCCTCTCCTGATGGTCATCTTGTGGTGGCCATCTTGTGTCCACATGGGGGCAGGATATTTTGACCACATAGGGGCAGTCATCTTATGTGTTGGGGTAATGGTCCATCTGCATATTACTCTTTTATTAGATATGATAGAAGCCTGATGCATGGGTGGGGGCTAGTTGGTTTGTTCTGAAGGGTGTCCTGGATCAAGGTGGGTGTTCCCTTGGAGCATGGGGTGGCATGGGTGAGGGGCCTGTGGTGGTTTGCAGGCCAGCCACATCCCCCAGCAACCCAAGCGGAGGCCCTGGTATCTGGGATTTATTTATCTTCTACAATTGAAACTTTGTAACCTAGAGTGGAGCCAAGACTTTGGCTTGCACAGCGATTTAAACTCTGTTGCCTTAAGCGGAGGCCTCTGCTGACCTGGCTTTGTGGAAATCTTGGCTTCCTCCATCTCCAGGGGCAACCCAAGCCTCACTCCTGTTCTCTCTGTGGTGGTAGCCCTCTTGGTTGGGTTAATTTGCATACTCGCTCTGCTTGGCTGATGGGTGTGGCTTGTGGGCATGGCTTGTAGGTGTAGTGGAGGTATGGTCAATTTGCATATTACTCTTTTATTAGATAGGATGATTAGCTACACTCAGTAAGTTGTTTTATCAAATTCTTCTGAATTTTTTAAGCCATGAATTCTTATTTTTGTTTTCCGAGTATAAATAGTGACACTAAAATGTAAGGTTTTTGAGTTCAAGTTTGTTGTCTCACAAAATAGAATACAGATGTGGACAAAATGGTTAAACCAAAGTTTATGGAGAGAAGCCAGTCCTGGAAAAGGTGAACCTGGGGTTCCAGGAGCAGTTCAGTGGAAAGATTCCAGGGCTTCCTTTCCATGTTGCAGTCAAGTGTTATTCAGTATCCAAGTTAATTAAAGTCTATTTCCCCATGTATGGAGGCCCACATGACCAAAAGCCACATGGGTGACAGGAAGCACAGTTTCTGCCATCAACCCAAGAAACTGGAGCAATTAAAATGTCTCAACTGTCCAGACAGTAGTGATCTTTTCAATCATTTAAAGGTGTAGGCAACCTGGATACAGCATATATATGTGAGTCTTCTCTCATTTGTGATTCCTCATAGACTCCGTTTGGTTCTTTTCCAATGTCTCTTCTTAGGGTGGTACTGGATTTTATTATGTTTTCATCAGAATCCATTGGGGAATGGACCAATTTTGCTTTTTTTTTTTCTTGGCTAGGAACCTCTTGATCCGTGCTGGTTATTTCCTGAGTGGTCTTTTCAAATAATTTTGCCTTAGTAACATCGTTGGGATTGGATTATATTCCTTACTACTTGTGATTGATTTTCTGCAAGTTGCCTGTCTTAGCAACATTCATACTTTTTGAATCTCATGTATCCCTGACACACCCCCTACCCACCTTCCCTCCTGCCCTCCTCCCTAAGGTCTCAATTTCTGACTACCTAGCTTCCCTCTGTCTCCTCGACAGTACAGAAGAAGAAAAAATTGTGCATATTCTGGAATTCCACAAGCCAACAATTTTATTTTCTCAAAATATATTTTTATTGATTTCAGAGAAGAAGGAAGAGGGAGAGAGAGATAGGAACATCAATGATGAGAGAGGATCATTGTTCAGCTGCCTCCTGCATGCCCCCTCCTGGTGATCTAGCCTGCCCTTGACCAGCATAGAATCCAGGACCCTTCAGTCCATAGGCTGACACTCTATCCACTGAGCCAAACCTGCTAAGATCATAAGTCAACAATTTTAAAAACTATTTATTATGCTCTCTCTCTTTGCTTTGTCTCATGATCATATTTCAGTCTTCATATGAATATCTTTAAAAAACTTTCAGTAATTTAATAAAATTACTTCACAAAATTAAAAAAAAAATGATTTGCCTATGGCAAAGGTATATGTAAAAAAAAAACAATAAAGTTTATTCATGAAGACCATTATCTCTTCCATATGTCCTTATTCTAAGAATTTAGATGAGATACTTGGGATTTATTTTTACATAGAAAATATTAAAATTCTTTATTTAATATATAGCTTCTGAAGAAACTATGCTTATAGAGACAGAGTAAAATATTCTTATTGTGGGTAATTGTAACTCTAAATAAAATAAAATATACTATATTTCTTTTTTTTTATTTCTTTGTTGATTCAGGTATTACATATGTATCCTTATTCTCCCATTAGCCATTCCATCTCCCATTCATGCCTCTTTTGAGTAAATAATAGAAAAAAAAAGAACATTATGAAGCATTTTTTTGTAGAAAAAAATATTTTTAATCATCACCCGAGGATATGGTTTTATTAATTTGAGAGAGAGAGAGAGAGAGAGAGAGAGAGAGAGAGAGAGAGTGAGAGAGAATCACCTATGGGAGAGTAAAACATCAATCACTTGCTTCCCATTGGCTCTTCTGCAACCTTCTTCCTGGTGTACAGAAGAAAGTTCCAATCAACTGATCCTCCCATTCAGAGTTATAGAAAAATATATTTTAAAAAATATTCAAGTTATTAGTTGGAGATTGTGTATTCTCACAAGTCAAAATTACATAATTATTAATTTTTTGTGACATTTTGTTAATCAACATAATTTTAATTATTCTTTTATTTCTTACTAGACACTGATGCATGAAATTCATGCTTGGATAGGGTCCCTAGGTTTGGCAGGCAATAAGGGCTGATCTATGGGGCAACCAGAAGGTCATTAGGTGGGGAGTCCACTAAAACCTGCCTTGGCTGGCCTGGGGCCTGCAGGCTCGGGGCAGCTTCTGCCTTGAGCATCAGCCCCATGGTGGTCAGTGCACATCACAGTGACCAATTGTTCCACTAGTCATGCCACCATTCAATCGATTTGCATATTAGGCTTTTATTACATGGGATGTTTCTTCTCATGTTGCTAGTGTTTTTCACAGACTGTTTCAGATTCCTGACTCCTTTAGTTAAAAGTGCCATACTCTCTGGCTTTAGGATCTGATTACATCTTGACAACTCAAGCTGAAAAGTCTTTAGATCAAGTAATTTTTTCCCTAAGTCCAACTGTTCCTTATCCTTCCAGACTCTGGAATCCAGAGATTAAATACCTTTATTTTATCATGTTTTTTTTTTCATCTTAATACTAATCACAATGAACTATAGTCATCTACTAATTTTGTAATGTCCAAGCTCTTATTCATCTTTACATTCCCAACCTGCACTAAATTATTGGCACAGTGTGAAATTCCATATGTAAGATTACTTTTTACTAAGATATATAGATAATACATTACAGGATCCACATGAAAAACTTACTCCAATAGAATACATTGATAAAAATACTGCAAACATAAGCAATAAGTCATTGATATTTTGGGCTAGTTGCCATGGAATAGAAAAATTTTTTAACAGTTCTGATTTTCAATTTCCTTCTCTGTGTAATGACAGCAATGATTTTTGTTCATAGATGAAAGGGAATTAACTTCTACATATTTAGTGATTTCAAGTCATCAAAAATTGTGTAAATAATGAATAATGCTCGCAATGAACAGTATCTCATGAGATATTAATTTCATGTTCTTTGGATAGATACTCAGAAGTGGGAATACTGGATAATAAACCTGACACTATTATCTTATTTTCTAGAAGAAAACAAGCTAAAGGATCACTGAAGTGAGTTACAACATTTTTATTTCTCTATACTCTATCCTATATAATAAAAGCCTAATACGCAAATCAACTGAATGACAGAATGACCAGTTGCTATGACACACACTGACCAACAGGGGGCATGCACTCAACACAGGAGCTGTCCCCAGTGTGCAGGCTCCAGGCCAGCCAAGGCGGGTGCCAGTGATGTCCCCCCCGATCACCTCATGGTTGTCCCGCAGAGGGAGGTGACCAGAGGTGGTGATGTGGGCAGCAAGTGGGTGGTGCCAGGATGGCCAAGGTGGGTGCCAGTAGGGGCCTCCCTGATCATTCCACCAGTCACCCAAAAGATTGGCCCTGACCACCAGCCAGGCCTAGGAACCTTACCCATGCACAAATTTTGTGCACCTGGCCTCTAGGATATGTATAAGTGTTTTGAAGGACTCCCTTGCCCCATCTACTATGTGAGGACACAGTGAAAAGATAGTCCTCCATGAACCAGGAAGCAGGCTCTCACTAGACATACAATGTGCCTGAGACCTGATCTTGGACTTTCCAACTTGCAGAAAGGTAAGAAGTAAATTTTAATTTTTTATAAGCCCTGAGCTTATAGTATACTGTTATAGTATCCCAAATGGACTAAGATAATTGATGTTTTGTTGTTTTATTCTCTTAATCCCTAGGATCTTTTCTTATTATTTTTTGCTAAAGATATTTATGTATCTTTAAATTTTTAGTAAAATTGCTATACAAATTAGAAAACTATGCAACAAAATTAAATACATCTGTTTTACTGAGATTGAATTCAGTAAACATGATGTACAAAATAGAATAGGATAGGATATGGTTTGTACATTTGTACATTTGACAAATGTTATTTGTCAAATAACATTTTTACTGGTATTTTGAGTATTCAGCTGACTATTGACTCACCATATATATATATATATATATATGTATATATACATATATATATATATATTCAAAATTTTAGATCATTTTGATACATTCTAATTCAAGATATCTCAAGTAGGTTAAAACTTAGGTTTTTAAAGGTTTCCAGCATACACTAAAATTCATATAAAGGGGCATAGCCCCTTTATATGAATATTTAAGAATATGTTCAGGACTATGGGAAGGTAAAAATAAAGAACTAACTTGTCAGCTTGAAAATTTCAGAAATTTATTATCTAACTACTGCAAAGTTATCTTATACAAGAGAGTGAACCAATTAGCCCTGTCAGTCATGGATAGCTCAGTACAAAATTTAGTTAAGTTTAGAGCCTTGAGATATCAGATTTAATACTTGACTTAGACAATATGTCTGTGGTACAATGCTATATTAGTAACTGGGATCTTTGGTACAAGGCATGGTAGAAAATGGGTCAATGTTCAGATATATTTCTCCATTGAAATAGAAACTAACTCTAGAAAATTGTCAGAGCTTAATTTTATGTTATTTCTTTTTTTAATAACAAGTCTTAGCTCAGCCACATAGCACATGGCTTGCTGCTTACAAGGCTGGAAGAATGTGGTCATCCTGGTGAAGTGGGAAGATACAACTTCCCTCAAAAACGATAATGAAACAAAGCATTGGATAAGTGCAAAAGACAGGGATCACAAGTATACATGACATAAACTGCCTGAGTGATATAAAATTAACAAGAGTGTCATTTTGTTCTCCATTTACAAGAATAAAAAAAGTGAAAAATGACTAAATAATCTCAAAATTGGTCAGGTAAATATTAAAAATATAATAAAACAAATGTTTATTTTTAGAATTTTTCATCTTAATTTCCTGCTTCTGCAACTCCTGTTGCTACATTACAGAGTAAACCTTTAACACAATAGTCCAATCAGTTCAGTTTTTTTCAACTTCATTTTTATTTTTTAATCACCACCCAAGGATATGTTTTCATTGATTTTTAAAAATTTTCTTAAGTTTATCTTTATTGTTGAAAGTATTACAGATATCCTATTGTCCCTCCATTAACCCCCTCCACCCCACACTCAATCCCTCCCCCAAGGCCTTCAGCACAATATTGTCTGTGTCCATGGGTTATGCATATATGCATGTAAATTCTTTGGTTAATCTTCTCCTCCCCACTTCCCCACCCATAAACTGATGAAAAGGAATTAGATATATTAACAATGAAAATATGGCAAATTAATGTGTTTTTTTTTTTTAAGAACTTAACTTAAAAAAAGAATGATACATTTACACTGAGTGGTCAGATTATTATGATCTCTGAACACATAATAATCTGGACACTCAGTGTGCATCATATAATAAAAGGCTAATATGCAGATTCTCCCCTTGACCAGGAGTTCGACCAGCAGGCAGGCCGGCCCCCACCCATGCATGAATTCATGCACCAGGCACTAATATATATTAGTGGCCAGATTATTATGCATTCAGAGATCATAATAATCTGGCCACTCAGTGTATATGAATGAATGATTAAATATTTAGTAATTAACTTCTGAGAAATATTTTGAATTATAATAAGATAGTACCTTTATAGTAAAAATCATAAAACCTAAATATATGTGCAGAATATATTTATTTTTCATTCACATAGAGTTTTACATAGTTAATTAAAAGTTTCAAACACAAGATTGAAAATGTACCAAAATAACAATTCACTTTGATTTAAACTTAATAGTTTGTGTTTTTTTTAATCACAAGGGGCCTGAATAGTTATTTATAAAATGTAATGAATTGGAAATCTGTGTTACATAAGAGTGTTTAAATATCCATTTTCCCCTAAAAATAAAATAATTGTTTTTAAAACTTAGGGATTCATATTTAATCAAGTTTTTAAATGAACTGTGACATGATGAAAATTAAATATTGAAATACAATGATATTGTGTAGATATGCTACGTAACTGAGGAGAAAATATTATAACAATGGTCATATACAAAATCTATATTATCAGCCAATAAGAAACAACTTCCTGAGATAAAAAGTAACAAATTTTTATGTGATAATACAGTTTGATATATATTGAATAGAATTCCCATATGTCTTAATTAGGTAAAAATTAGAAGAGATGTTTCAGGGTAACATGGAAAGCTTTACTAATAGTAAACAGAATATTTTCACTATTTAATTTTATTATAAATTAACTACTTCTTAGGTCTAAAGTGCCATCCTTTTTCTTTCATTTTTATTGGATAACTCCCAAACCTTCTAATCTGTTTTGCTAATATACCCCATTTCACTCTTTAACACACAAATCACTTTTACAATTGTAATCATTTGAAAACATAAATTGTACTAGCTGGTTTGGTTCAGTGGATAGAGCATCAGCTCACGGATTGAAGGGTCCTGGGTTCAATCCTGGTCCGGGGCTCATACATCAATTGTAGCCTTAATCCTTGGCCCTTTGTTGGGATATGCAGGAGGCAACCAGGTGCTGTGTCTCTCTCACATTGATGTTTCTCTCTCACTCTCTGTCTCTCCCCTTCCCTTCTCCTCTCTCTAAAAAAGTCACCCAAGGGTGAAGATTAATAAAAAATAAAATAAAAAATTTAGAAGCATAAATCACATTTTCTCTTTAAAGTTATTCAATTACCATTGTATATAAAGTAAAAATAAAACTCTTATATTCTTGTACATTATTAATCTCATGTCTTAATTGTGTAATACTCTAAGATCTAAATATACTGAACTATTTTTAGTTTTTGTCTATTACATATCTCTATTCTGGGCAAGTACTTGCCAATGAGACTTCTTAGCTAACTCCTTCACTGTTGGTGTTAATTGCTCTAGATGTCCTTTCTAAATTTTTGTTTTTTTCTTCTAAAAACCTTACAACCAGCTCTATCAAGTCAGTTGCTATATTATAGGAATTGACTGATTTTTAGACTATTATTAATTTGGGAGCATGTTTGCCTCTCTTTTCCACTATCTAGCCTTGCGCTTAAGACATATAAGCACTTAATATCAATTGGATATAAATTAACATTAGTCATTTACTGCTTTCTGATATAAGTGTACTTCGGAGTCACCATGCATAAAATGAGAAGTTAATGCATACACAGTGAGGGAAATGACTTAGATAACATATAAGAAAACAATTTTCTGATTCAATGCTTTATATATATGTATATATAATTTAAATATGTATATTTAGATTAATTAAGAGAGACATAAATATAGATTTATTATACTTATAATGTATCTATATAAGCTTGAATATATTACATACAGGCATTCATGTGCATATATTTATTATAGTCCTTATAGTAAAACATGATTGAAATATGCACATATCACAATTTAAATTTTTGCTATATTCCTAGCTGGTTTGGTCTGTGGACCAAAGGGTCCTGGGTTTGATTCTAGTCAAGGGAACATACCATGGTTGCAGGCTCCCAGCCCTTGTTGGGGGCATGCAGAAGGCAACCAATCAGTGTGTCTCTCATATCAGAGAGAAACTGTCTCTCTCCCTCTCCCTTCTACTCTCTCTAAAAATCAATGGAAAAAATTTCCTTGGGTGTGGACAAAAAAATAAACAATAAATTCTTAGATTAAATTTCTTCATATGTATTATCGAAGTAAGGACAAATGCTTTGTTTCTAGTTTGTTGATAATGAAATATTTAAAAGCCATTTTTAAATTCAATCTATACTCTAAGTTGATTAAATGTCCCTTGGTTCCACAGCAACAAATTATCCTAATTTATTATTATCTCCCCTAGTAACTAATGTGCCCTATATGTGGAATCTGAACTTTACTGGAAATATTGTAGCTCTGATCTTGATCCAGGAAATATAAGATTCATATGTTTCAATGCAGATGTAACTATGGAAAAAGTCTCAGCTAACTAATTATAACTGTTTTATCCTTTTTTTATGAACCTGTAAATGTATATCTATAAAAGCAGAAAGTATATGAATTTATAAATCTGAGAATATAAAGATGGCAACTCACTTTTATTCTTACATTTTTTCTTATTAACTTATGTAAAACTCAGCTTAAAATATGAATATAATTTGTATGGACCTGATAAACATTCATTTCATTGTTCTTTATCTTTCATATCATTATAAAAACAAAATGTGAATGCATATTTTGATAAAAATGATACAAGAATTATTCTCTGATTGTCCTTGTTAAACCCACTGAAAAAGCTTTTCAAACTAGTAATGTGTGAGTCATTTGAAAAATGAATGAAAAATAGGAAGCTTGACTTTTTAAATAGCATACTACTGAAAAATTACTGAGTCAAAAAAGAAATAAAAGGTGAGATCAAAAGATATATAAAGACAAGTGAGAATGACAATATGGCATCAAAACTTCTGGGATGCAGCAAAAACGGTAATAAAAGGGAAGTTTATATCATTACAGAACTATCTCAAGAAACAAGAAAAATCTCAACTAAACAACCTCACATTATGTCTTTAAGAACTAGGAGAAGAACAAAAGTAGCCCAAAGGTCAGCAGAAGATAGAAAATTTAAAAAAAGAGCAGAATTTAATGAAATTGAGGCCAAAAAGAATATACAAGAAATTAATGCAATAGAGTGGTACTTTAAAAAGATTTAATAAAATTGACAATCCTTCGCTAGATTCACTTGCTAAGAAATGATTCAAATAAACAAAATCAAGCATGAAAGAGAAGTTGCCACAGATGTCACAGAATTACAAAGTATCCTCACTATAGAATACTATGCAAGACTATAGGCCATCAAATTCAACAACCTAGAAGAAGTGGAAAGTTCCTAGAAATATACAACCTTCTTACTAGGACACTGAATCATGAAGAACTGGAAAATCTGAGTGGACCAATCAACAGTGAAGCAATTTAAACAACCATAAAAAATTTCCCAATGAGTTTAGTCCTGGTGGCTCAGTGGTTGAGCATTGACCTTTGAATTACCAGTCAGGTGTATGCCTGGGTTGTCGGCTCGATTCCCGATTTTGCCGGAGGCAGCTGATCAATGATTCTCTCTCATCATTGATGTTACTATCTCTCTCTGTCCCTTTTCCTTCTTCTCTGAAATCAATAAAAATATATATTTTTTAAAAACCTATAATGAGATACCATCTCACACCTGTTAGAATGACTATCATCAGTAAGACGAGTGTTGGGAAAATTGTGTAGAAAAATGAACCCTCATTCACTGTTCATGGGAATGAATATTACGGTACAGACACTTTGGAAAACAGTATGGCAGTTCCTAAAAACATAAAGAATAGAGTTACCATATAACTATTAAATAACTATTAATTCCTTTTGGTTATCTACCTGAAAATTTTGAAAACATTTTTTCAAAAGATATATATTCACTCCATTATTCCTTGTGTCCAAAACATGGGAACAGCCAATGTGTCCTTCAATAGGTGATTGGATGGAGAAGATGTGGTAAGTACAATGAATTACTACACCATCACACACACATACAGAAAAAATGAAATAATGCTATTTTTGAAAACATTGAGAGTATCATGCTAAGCAGAATGGGTCAGTCAGAGAAAGCTAGGAGCCACGATCGTTCACTCATAAGTGGGATATAAAATTGAAACTCTGACACAGACAACAGTATAGTGGTAGCTGGGTAGAAATGGGTGTGGGAATTTTAAATGGGGTAGGAGATAAAATATATGGTGATGGGGGTTGATTTGATTTTGAGTGATGGATACACAATACAATATACAGACATATGTAATAGAAACGTACACTTATCAGAAACCTATATAATCTTGTTAACCATTGTCATCACAATGAATTTAATGAAAATAAATAAAACCCTCCATCTTTCAGAAGAAATCGATGATATAGCTTTCAAATGTAAAATTCTATGACACATTATCTATATATTGTACTGGGTGCCCACCACTCAAAGTCAACTCTTCTTCTGTCACTATGTCTTTTTTTAAATTTATTTATTTTGATTTGATAAATCTTTATTATACAGATTATTACAATTGTTACTCTTTTTTCCCCCCATAGCTCCCATCCACCTGGCTCCCACCCCTCTCTCTGGCCTTACCTCCACCCCCATTGTCCTCATCCTGAGGTGTATGATTTTTGTCCAGTCTCTCTGTGCAACCCCTAACCCCTTTCCTCCTGAGAAATGTCAGTCTACTCCCTTTCTATACCCCTGATTCTATTATATAAACTAGTTTATTCTGTTCATCAGATTTTTTATTCATTTGATTTTTAGAATCACTTCTTGATAGATATGTATTTGTTGTTCATAATTTTTATCTTTACCTTTTTCTTCTTCTTCCTCTTCTTAAAGAGTACCTTTCAGCATTTCATATAATACTGGTTTGGTGTTAATGAACTCCTTTAGTTTTTTCTTATTTCTAAAGTTCTTTATCTGACCTTCAATTCTGAATGATAGCTTTGCTGGATAAAATAATGTTGGTTGTAGGTTCTTGCTGTTCATCACTTTGAATATTTCTTGCCACTCCCTTCTGGCCTGCATAGTTTCTGTTGAGAAATCAGCTGACAATCATATGGGTGCTCCCTTGTAGGTAATTAACTGTTTTCCTCTTGCTGATTTTAACATTCTCTCTTTGTCTTTTGCCCTTAGTATTTTAATGATGATGTTTCTTGGTGTGGTCCAATTTGGATTCATTTTTTGGGGGGTTCTGTGCACTTCCTGGACTTGTAAGTCTACTTCTTTCACCAGGTGGGGGACGTTTTCAGTCATTATTTCTTCAAATGGATTTTCAATATCTTGCTCTCTTTCTTCTTCTGCCACCCCCATAATTCTGATGTTGATATGCTTGAAGTTGTCCCAGAGGCTCCTTACATTATCTTCACATTTTTGGATTCCTTTTTCTTTTTGCTTTTCCAATTGAGTGTTTTCTGCTTCTTTCTATTTCAAATCTTTGACTTGATTTTTTAAACCCTCTAGTCTGCTGTAAGGTCTCAGTATAATTTTTTTAAAAATTTCAGTCAGTATATGTTTAATTTCTAGTTGGTCTCTTTTCATCTCTATTTGGTCATTTTTCATCTCCTCTTGGGTCTCACTAAATTTATCCATCTTTTCTCAGAAATTCTTGAAAAACCTTATAATAGTGGTTTTAAACTCTATATCCAGTAATTTGTTTTCCTCCATTTCTTTTATTTGTGATCTGTTCCTTTGTCTCCACATTTTTGCTGCTTCCCTGACTTGGTAGAGTAGATTTGTGTGCTAGGTGTCCTATATGGCTTAGTAGCTCAAACTCCCCAGTTACCTGAAGTGGACTCTTTTGGTGCACCCCTTTATGGACTGTGTGTACAGCCTTTTTGTAGTTAAGTCTTCATTGTTGTTGGTATCATGGGGGGAAATTGACCTCCAAGCCAATTGGTTGTGAGGATCAGCAGTGTCTATGCCAGGAGAACTTCTGTGCTGGAGTCAGCCTTACGATACAAGACTTGCAAAATTGCAAAAGCCACTGTGTTTAGCTTGGATGGGGCAGAGTCTTAGGGCTAAGCAGACAGCCTTGGCTTCTAGGCAGCCCTGAGAACATGGTCCCTGGGTCTCAGTGTCCCTCGATAATTGTTGCAGCCCTCTCTGCATGCACTCGTGCTCTCACGCTACCTTTTGTGGCTCACCTGAGTTTTTGTGCGATCTGGGGACCTGTATGAGTCTAGGTCACTAGGGTCTCACCTGAAATGAGGATTCAGTGCAGTCAAAAGTGGATTTCAGCACAGTTGGGAGGTTCTGTCTTCCTCCTGCTAGAGAAAGCCAGTGGCACAATCAGCAGTCAGCCTTCTGTGTGCACTCATGCTCATGCATCTCCAGACCCCTGCCTTTCACTGCTCCCCTAAGTTGCCATGCACTCCTCCCTTTTCATGACATTCCAGACTCCCCCCCATATGAGTCTCACCCGGAATTGGTGTTCAGTGCAATTGGAACTGGTGTTATCACTATGTCTTTAAACTGAATCACCTACTATGATGATTACAATCAGGTTCCTTGCCACTAGACCTAGAATATTTTTGCATATATGTTTGAAGCACTTCTTTGCTTCACATACCATCTGCTTAATTCCTCAGAATTCTCTGACCAAGTAGTCAATATCACAGGTCAAAATATTCTGACTACTATTTTGTTATCATGTCTTACTGTGGTAATAATACCTACCTTTTTTCTGGCATCTAACTTCTGTCAACCTGCTTCTACATTAAGCATATCAAACTCGCAACCCCGAGGCCACATGTAGCTCACAACAAATATTTTTGTAGCCCAGCCAATATAATGGTACGTAAGAAATGTTTAAATAAAAATGTTGTAACTTAATTTTTGTGATATCCTGTTATACACAATTATTAATAATAAATTACAACATTCACTAATAACTGATTACTATAATAGTGTTGCATTCATTTCCCTTATGAGCCTTATGCACAGGTGCACCATTTCTCTCCACTAATACTAGCAGCAAATATTTTAGCAGCCGATTGCCATGTCATTATTCTTGGACTGACTTCTTAGATGTGCGCATGGGAAATATTTCGCTTTCGGAGAACAGGAAAAATAAGTTTATTTTTGTTACACTTATTAATTTGTGCAGTTACTCAGTGTCTGGTAAGTTCATGTTCAAGAAAAAATATTAATTTTTATTAAAATGTTCTTTATTTTATGTTAACGATTACTCATTTATTTCAGCCTTTTGTATTCAGCATGTCTCTATTGAAATAAACTTACGTTTCTATGAAAATCACATCTTTTGTTTGTTTGTTTTTTTGCAGCCCACATAAACTTAAACCTTGTTTCTTTGGCTTGTGTTAGCCTTTGAGTTTGACATGCTTGCTCTACATCTTTGAGATTCAAATAGTCTCCTTATATATCAAAATCCATTGGTCCAACCTCCACTGAATCTTTAACCAAATGAGGTGTCACATAAACACTGATAACCAGAACTGTGTGCTGAGATGTTTACCCAGGGTTAGTTCCTCAGACCAGAAGACTTAAGCAAAAGTATGGAAAATTTATTACAAGTAGATTCAGACTCCCCGCAGTGGGAGGAGGACCCATTAAATCCTCGTGGTCCAGGTTATATGTTTGCCACAAGCCTGCTCTGTGTCTACACCTGATTGATTCTTTCACTGTTCTCGCCCAGCAAAGGACCTGAACTTTCCCAGTTTCTATGTGTTCTTCCTCTGTTTCTATGCTGAACTTTCCCTGTTCCTATGCTGATTTTCCCCTGTTTCTATGTGTTCTTCCTCTGTTCCTATGCTGAACTTCCCATTTCTATGCATTCCTACACCTTGTTGCTGCAGGTCTTTCCTCTTTTCCCATGCCTCCTTTTTTAAGTGCAGAGCATTTTATTATTTCTGTTGGTTAGTTCCTGTGGTTAGGCTGCTCAAACTGCCATGTCTGCTCTACCTGTGTTCCACCTGCCTTTGTTTCTTCTCATTGGATCCCTGTCCTATCTGCCTGTGTTTCAAGTTAACCTTCTCAATACTATCAAAGTAGCAGATGGATATTTCTCTTACATGCATTATTAGTGGGAGTGACTACTAAGCCCTCTTGAGAGTTATACTTAAGGTCTAGTTACATGGGTTGCATATAATAATTATGTTTCATTCCAACATTCCCACCTCCCAGAGCTTTCAGATTCTTTCTCATATGGTATGCCTGGGAAGTTTCAATATTTCAACATTATTGTCTCTGGACCAACATTAAGTCTCATTAATCAATTATTAATATTCCT
>PVJN01012657.1:0-51136 GCA_004026805.1 Lasiurus borealis
TTTTTTTTTTTAAATATAGTTGTATTGATTTCAGAGAGGAAGGAGAGGGAGAAAGAGGTAGAAACATCAATGGCCATCAGATGTTTAGGTTTTTAGGATGGTGTGTGTGTGTTGGTTTCGATAACTTGCTAGAGGGTGGTGTGTTTACTCAGAAAGCGATGACAGGAGAAGAAGGCTTGGATGAGAAAATTATATGCTTTAATATTGTGTTTAAAGTAGAGATTTATAGATTATCCAGTAGGCAGTTGGATGCGAAAAAGCAGAACATTTTACATGAGATTCTTGGGGATTCATGGTGGGATCTGCCATATTTTAACTTTGTATCCGTATGTTTCTTTAAGCATGATTAGCAAATTTTAGTTTCTTTATCTTTAAATTGGATTAAAAGTAATACCTCACAGGGTTAAATGTGAAGATTGAGTGAAATAATGGCTATAAATGTAATTTCTAAACTGTGAATTTCCATGCATGTAATATAATGGAGAATAGTGATGACAGTAGAGAATAGAAGATATATGCTATCATAGGCTTTAAAGTCAGAAAACATAAACTGAAAACCTAGCTCAGTAATGCAAACTTCAACAAGCCATTGCTTTCAAAGCAAAATCCTAATTCTTCAGCATATCAGGGTAGACCTTTCATAACTTGGCCTCAGCCTATCTTTCTAGTTTCATCTACACGACAAACCAGAAGTCAGACTTCCCATAGTCACATTTTCTTCATTCTTTTCCTTTCAAATATATTTTTATACATATATCTTGCATCAAATATTATACTTGCATTAAAAATACAGTTGCTGCTATTACTTGGCTATTTTGTTATTGGCAGATGTTTGTCTTTTGTTTCTTTTGTTTTGTTTAAATTTCTCTTTATTATTGAAAGTATTACAGATGTTTCCCTTCTTTTTCCCATTGAACCATCTCTACCCCACACCCACCCATGCCAGGCCTTCACCACACTATTTATTTGCCCATGGGCTATGCATATAAATTCCCCTGTTGATCTCTCCCACCCCTTATTTCTTCCCTCTGAGATTTGTCAGTCTGTTCCATGCTTCTATGTCTTTAGATCTATTTTGTTCATCAGTTGATTTTGTTCATTTGATTGCATATATGAGGGAAATCATGTGATATAAACAAATGGGACTACATCAGAATAAAAATCTTCTGCACAGCAAAAGAAACCATCAACAAAATGAAAAGGGAGCCCACTGCAGGGGAGAATGTAGTTGTCAATGATACAGCTGATAAGAGGTTAATTTCCAACATATCTAAAGAACTCCTCCAACTTAAGAAAAGAAAATCTAATTAAAAAATGGGCAAATAACCTAAATAGACACTTCTCCAAAGTAGACATACAAAAGGCAAAGAGACAAATGAAAAAATGCTCTAAGTCATTAATCATCATAGAGATGCAATTTAAAATGGCAATGAGGTATCACCTCACACCTGTTATTGGTAGATGTTTTAACCTCTCTGAGTCTCAGTTTTCTAACCTATGCAAATAGGAATAGTAACACCTAACTCATAACAGCCTATAGAAATTATCAAATGTGAACTGATTGACGTAAGGTTAGTTATTTGTGATCCAAAGTCCCTCAAAAATATTTGCATTACATATAGACTGGAAGGAGAAATAAAATCTTGAAAATATAAGTGTATTTTCACAATTAGCTTTTGAAGTAGCAGAGCTAAGTCAATATTTGTTCTAATTATTGTCCTATCACTTATTAGTTTGGTGACCGTTATCCAGTTAATGGATATCTCTGCAAGTTTAAATGTCATCCTCTATAAAACTGGGCTGTCAGCGGTGTCTACCTCATTGGGTTCTTGTGAATAATTTAGAGGTTATGGATGTAAAGTGCTCAGCAGTGTTCTTGGCAATTGAATGTTTAATTTTTGTTCATTATAATAATAATTATTATGATTAATAGTTACAAGTTAGGAGAAGAAGGGGGTCAGGAGTGGGATTACTCATGTCAAAAGACTGAGTAATGGCAGCATAAAACAAAATACACAGAGTACATTGTTAAAGTTTAATCACTAACACGTACTCAAGATAAAGGGAACTATATTTTTAGGTTTAATCAAGACATCTTTGTCCACAAGAATTAAAGTTTAGATTAGAATTTTGGTGCTATTCCATATATTAGTCTGTTTGGGAAAAAAAAAAAAAGGAGCTCATCAGAGTAAATAGACTATGTACAATTGTGGGAGGAGCTTGAAAAGCAAATATTTGGAAAAGGGATTTAAAGGATCAGGTAAAAGTCACTAATGTGTACTGGCACGGGAGAACAGATTATAGAGTAATCTGGATTAATTTTATGAAAGGAGTCAGTATAGGAATTTATTAAATGTTGTGGCCCTTTTGCGTCCATCACCTCTACATTCTCAGGATGCTCTCTAGTGGTGAGCTTGGATTGCTTCTAATCAACAAAACTAGAAATCCAGAAAGAGCACTAGCAGTGGAGCGGGGGAGCAAACCAGGAATTAGCAGTATCTCTGTATCTGCCTCTTGCTGCATTTAAAGAGTGACAACTCTTAGAACACAATGGTTGTTTCTTTGATTTCATCTCCCCATTCTATCCCAACTTCACTTCTGGCTAATTATAACCTTGAGCGATAGAGGGAAGGAGCTTCTGGAAAACATAGTTCCTAACATAACCGAGTTAAAAATGAACAATCCAGCATAACTTGTGGGTTAATATTTTCATGTGCTGTTATTGTTAGTTATTATCTGTAATGTTATTTCTATATACATTGTCTATCCCAATACAACCACATACCTTTTGGTGATCTTCCTTAACAACATGTGTTGTTAATTATTTAATATATATTAATACTATATATTATATATAGTATATCTACTTGCTGTTACCAATGCAAATACTAATTAATGAGTATGGTAATCAACTGTCTTGAGTGTACCAGGAGGTGGGACTTCCAGTGCTAAATCAGGAAAGTTTCAAGTAAACTTGGATGACTAATCACTCTATGACAGGTTAAGTCAGAATTTATGCTCAATAACCAGCCTCCTTCTATGATTATCATATATTTTATCCCTTCATTTTGTTTTTGTGTTCTTCAACGGATAGGAAATATTGTAATATTTCCTAAACTCCACAGTGAATGGATACGGAACCTAGAATTACATGATTTTCGGACTTCCATAAATTTTCCTTTATACTGTAAGCTCCAAGAAGTCAGAGACCACGTCTAAATATTTTCATGGCCAGATTCCAAGCATTCAGCAAAGTCAGTGCTTCTGACAAGACGTACTGCTGAATGAATAAATTCCAGAAGCATGTCCTCCATCAAAGCTTCAATGGAAATTGGAAAGTATCAGATACCTCCTAGGACCCTACAACAACTATACCCAGGAACCAGCAGCGAACCCACAAACAATGAGTCTCAAACAGCATGAATACACAGACTCAGACAAGATCTGCACTTTCTCACGGAAAGGTCAGATTTTGCCCAGAGAAAGGTGAGGTATGTGATCCAGGCTGAAGGGAGAAACACATGTAGCAGAATCTAGAGGTTCAGAGGAAGTCTGTGCCCCACAAAATCCATGGACATTGGGGCTAGTGTAGTCCGTGAATGTGGAAGGGGGTCCAAAGAGCTGCTGACAGAAAGGAACTCTAGAAATCAAAGCATAGCGGGCTGGGCACAAAAAGGCAGCTTGAAGCTTTACCAGTAAACCAGCTGCATTATTCAAAGGAAAAAAGACTTGCACAGAGACGTAAACAGAGTTGTGCACAGCCAGGGACAGGGGATTGGGGGGAGAGTCACAAGTTTGCACATTTACTCAGGCTCTTTTTTCTCTTTAAATCCTTGCTTTTGATTATTAAGCCCAGTACATAGGATCACCCAATTAAAAACACTCTCAGAGACTGCAGGGGAAAGTTCTTTTTGTGGAACCTGGGGATCAGAGTGAGGAGAAATTATCAGAAAACCAGCTCTGGGGCAGTAAATACCCCCAAACCAGTGTTAATTGCAACAGGGAAAACAAATTCTAAATACTGGGTAGAAAGGACTGATGGCCCCAGATGTCAATACAGAAACACTGCCACCCAGGGGTTGAATCACAAATTGACTTTTGTGTAAATACAACCACAAGCAGGCTGAGTAACAAAGAAATACTATCTGCTTGAAAACAGGATTGTGACATACGACACAGAGGAACTCTGGTACACAGGGAACTCCAGTACTGTCCTGACAACCTTACAGGAAACAGGTGTGCCAAACAGAACAGTAAAGGAAGTGAATGACCTTCACTACTGCACATTTTCTTTTGTACTTAATAAACATTTTTTTTACTTTTTTCTCATTTAATTTACCCTTTTAATTATTATATCTTTATTTTATCAGTAGTGATTACTACTACTACCACCTTTTTATAAAGTTTCATTTTATTTTCTCTTTATTTTATCTTAGATTAGTGTTCTACATTATATTTTCATTTTTCTGTTAGCATCATTTTACTCTATCTCAGCTTTACCTTTATGCCAACACTCTCTTCCTCACTTTGCCCCTTTTGTTGTCCTGTTTCTCTTACCCTATTTCTCTTTTAGATTTTTCCCTACACCTTCATTTTACCCCCTGTTAAAAATTCATCCTACTTATATATCTAATTTCTGATCCCCTGCTCCAAGTCCATACACAGTTATCCCTTGTCTTTTTTCACTATCCATATTTTTATCCTCTCTTCCCATTTTTGTATGTTTTTTTTTAATTTTTATTGATGTTTTTGTGTTTTTTTGTTTTCCCTTCTTTCTCTCTGTGCTACTGTTGTTAGTTTGATTGTTGATATATTTTCTGTTTGTTTGTGTGTGTGATTATTTCTCCCTCCCCCTCTCTCTCTCTCTCTCTCTCTCTCTCTCTCTCTCTCTCTCGCTCTCTTGCTCTCTCTGTGTCTTGCTTCTGTTTTCCCACTCCTTGCTTGATATTAGTTGTGGTTTGTAGTTTACATTCATATATAGGTGTTAGTTGTTTGCATTTTTTTTGGATTAGTTGTTGTTTTATTGGAGTTTTCTCCCTATATAAATAGTTTTCCCCACTTCTTTTTTATTTGATTTCTCTTCTCTCTTACTTTTTCCCTGTTCTCAATATCATTTTTACACTTTTTTTATCCCCATATTCTCTTTTCTCTGGTGGAAACCTTTATTTGGGGTTATTAGTACTGTACATACATTAGTGTTCAGTCCCTTATGTGTTGTTCCTTGTTGTATTGTATTTTGTGCCTTTAAGTAAACACAGGAGAGAGAGAGAGCTACATAACCAGAAACCCAGGGAGGAGACATCATGGGGAGACAAAGAAACATCCCACATATGAAAGAAAAGGAAAGCATCATCAGAAAAGGAAGTGAAATGGAGGCAAGCAATATATAAGAGAAAGAATTCAGAGAAATGATCATAAGGTCGCTGGAAATATTGGAAGACAAATTCAACAATATGTGTAAGGACCGAGAGAAAATGAAAAGTATCCAAGAAGAAAGGAAAAAGTACATCACTGCAAGAAAGAACTCAATAGAAAGCATAAACAGTAGACTAAAAGAAGCAGAGGACTGCATTAGTGAGCTAGGAGACAAGGTAGGAAAAAATACCCAAGCAGAGCAGCACCTAGAAAAAAAAAGCTTAATAAAAGAAGAGGAGAGACTAAGGGAACTTTGGAACAATACAAAATGGAACAACATCTGCATAATAGGGATTCCAGAAAGAGAAGAAACTGAGCAAGAAATAGAAAACCTGTTTAAAGAAATAATCACAGAAAACATCCATGATATAGGGAAGAAAAACCTCTCACAAGTCCAAGAACCTCAAAGAGTCCCAAATTGAAACCCAAAAGGCCAACACCAAGACACATTATAACAAAATTGGCAAACACCAATGACAAAGTAAGAATCTTAAAAGTGACC
This sequence comes from Lasiurus borealis, assembly GCA_004026805.1. Lineage (NCBI taxonomy): Eukaryota > Metazoa > Chordata > Mammalia > Chiroptera > Vespertilionidae > Lasiurus > Lasiurus borealis. Next base: position 5,918 of record PVJN01012657.1, read on the forward strand.
AGAGAGAGGTAGAAAGGATCCCCCATCAAACTAGCAACTGATTTCTCAACAGAAACACATCATGCTAGAAAGAAATGGGATGAAATATACAAAGTCATGCAAAGGAAGATCTGAATCCAAGAATACTGTACCTAGCAAGTATATCAATCAAAACTGAGGGTAAATCAGGAGTTTCACAGACAAAAAAAGGACTAAGGGAGTTTATCACCACCAAACCATCAATGCAAGAAATGCTAAAAGGTCTGCTGTACAAAGAAGAAATAGGAAGCGAAGAAGAAACACAGGCATAAAAAATAAAATGGCAACAAATAAGTATGTATCAATAATAACTTTAAATGTAAATGGATTAAATGCCCCAATCAAAAGATATAAGGTAGCTGAGTAGATAAGAAAACATGACCCATATATTTACTGTCTATGGAAACTCACCTCAGAAAAGAAAGGCTCACACAAACTGATGGTGAATTGCTAAAAAAAAAAAAAAAAAGGTATTTCAGGAAAATGGAAATGAAAAACAGCTGTGGTAGCAATACTTATATCTGACAAACTAGATCTCAAAGTGAGAGATATAACAAGAGGTACTTCATAATACTGAAGGAAGCAATCTAATAAGAAGATATAACTCTGGTAAACATATATGCACCCAATACAGGAGCACCCAAATACATAAAAATACTTCTGGATGATATCAAGGGAGAGATTGACAGCAATACAGTCATAGTAGGGGACTTCAATACCCCACTAACACCATTGGACAAATCCTCTAAACAAAAAATCAGCAAAGAAATATCAATCCAAAATGACTCACTAGATCAAAAAAAAAAAAAAAAAAAAAAAAAAAAAAAAAAAAAAAAAAAAAAAAAAAAAAAAAAAAAAAAAAAAAAAAAAAAAAAAAAAAAAAAAAAAAAAAAAAGAGGAAAAAATGGAAAAAAATTTACCTACCCCTACAACTCAAAGAGTTAGAAAGGGAGCAACAAAAAAAGCCCAGAGTAAGTAGAAGGAAGGAAATAATAAAGATCAGAGTAGAGATAAATGACATAGAGGGGAAAAAAAGATCAACAAAACTAAGAGCTGGTTCTTTGAAAGGATAAACGAGATTGATGAACCTCTAGCCAGGCTCACCAAGGAGCAAAGAGAATGGACCCAATTAAACAAAATCAGAAATGAAAGAGCTGAAGTAACAACGGATCCCTCAGAAATACAAATGATTGTGAAAAAATACTATAAATGACTCTATTCCAACAAAATGGACAACCTAGATGAAATGGCCATATTCTTAGAAATATCCAAGCTCCCAAATCTCAACTGAGAAGAATCAAAAACATAAAGAGACTGATAACTATCGAAGAAATTGAAACAGCAATCAAAAATCTTCCAGCAAACAAAAGCCCTGGTCCAGACAGATTTACAGGGGAGTTCTACCAACCATTCAAAGAAAACCTACCCTTCTCAGACTATTACAAAAAATTCAAGATGAAGGTATAATTTCAAGATCTTTTTAGGAAGCCAGCATTACCCTAATCCCAAAACCACAAAGATATAGCACAAAAAAGAACTACAGGCCAATATCCTTGATGAACTTAAATGCTAATATCCTCAACAAAATTCTAGCAAATTGGGTTCAGCATTACTATAGAAAGATCATAAACCATGACCAAGTGGGATTTATTCTGGGGATGCAAGGATGGTAAAATATCCACAAATCAATAAACTGAGAGACAATCACATAACCATATCTATTTATGCAGAAAAAACATTTGACAAAATTTAACAAACTTTCTTGATAAAACTCTCAACAGAGTGAGAAAAGAGGGATCATATCTCAACATAATAAAAGCCCTATATGACAAACCTACAATCAACATCATACTCAATGAGCAAAAACTAATCTCATTTCCCCTAAGAACAGGAAAAAGACAAAAATTCCCACTTTCACCTTCATGTTCAACATAGTACTAGAAGTACTAGCCATAGTGATCAAACAAGAAGAAATAAAAGGCATCCAAATGGGAAAAGAAGATGTAAAATTGTCATTATTTGCAGATGATATGATACTATACATAGGAAACCCCAAAGACTCCATAAAAAAAACTACTAGATCTAATAAATTAATTTAGCAATGAAGCAGGATACAAAATTAACACTCAGAAATCTATGGCCTTTTTATACACCAATAATGAACTCACAGAAAAAGAAATGAAAAAAAAAACAACTATCCCATTTACCTTTGCACCAAAAAAATAATGAGATACCTACGAATAAGTTTAAGGACATACAAAACCTTTACTTGGAAAACTATAGGACATTGAAAAAAGAGCTAAAGGAAGATATAAACAAATGGAAGAGCATACAATGTTCTTGGATTGGTGGAATCAACATCATTAAAATGTCTATACTACCTAAAGAAATCTATAGATTCAATGCACTACCTATTAAAATATCAATGCCATATTTCAAAGATCTAGGACAAACTCTCCAGAAATTCATCTGGAATAAAAAAGAGCCTAAATAGCCACAGCAATCCTAAGAAAGAAAAACAAAGTTGGAGGCATCACAATACCTGACATCTAGTTATATAACCAAGCCATGGTTCTCAAAACTGCCTGGCACTGGCACAAAAAAAGGCATATAGACCAATGGAGCAGAATAGAGAACCCAGAAATTTACCCAAGCCATTATACTCAATTAATATTTGACAAAGGAGACAAGAGCATACAATGGAGTCAAAACAGTCTTTTTAATACATGGTGCTCGAAAATGGGGTCAGATACATGAAAAAAAAAAAAGAAACTAGACTACTATAGACAAAAACAAACTAAAAATGGCTAAAGGACTTGAATGTAAGTTGGAAAACTATAAAAATTCTACAAGACTCCATAGGCAGCAAAATTGCAGACATATGTCATAGCAATATCTTTAGACACATATCCTAGGGCAAGAGCAACTAAGGAGAAAATAAACAAATGGGACTACATCAAAATAAAAAGCTTCTGTACAGCAAAAGGAACTATCAACAAAACAAGAAAGCCCACTACATGGGAAAACATATTTGTCAATGTCATCTCTGATAAGGGTTTAATCTCCAACATTTACAGGGAACTCATACAACTTAACAAATGGAAGATAAACAATGCAAACAAAAAAATGGGCAAAGGATCTAAATAGACACTTTTGAAAGAGGACATTCGGAAAGTCAAGAGACATATTAAAACATGCTCAAATTCACTAATTATCCGAGGGACTGCAAATCAAAACAATGATGTAGTATCATCTCATACCTGTCACAATGGCTATCAACAAATCAACAAATTACAAGTGTGCTACAGAGGATGCAGAGAAAAAGGAACTCTCATTCACTGCTGGTGGGAATGCAGACTGGTGCAGCCATTGTGGAAAACAGTATGGTGTTTCCTCAAAAATTTAAAAATGGGACTGTCATTTGACCCAGTAATACCACTTCTAGGAATATATCCTAAGAAAACAGAAATACCAATCAGAAAGAATATATGCATTCCTAAGTTCATAGCAGCACAATTCACCATAGCTAAGATTTGGAAACAGCCTAAATGTTTATCAGCAGATGAGTGGATTAGAAAACTATGGTACATCTATACAATGGAATACTATGCTGCTATAAAAAATAAGGAATTCTTACCATTTGCAGAAGCATGGATGAATCTGGAGAACATTATTCTAAGTGAAATAAGCCAGGCAGTGAAAGAAAAAATATCACATGATCTCATTCATTTATATATAATAAAGAACATTATAACCTGATGAACAAAAAGGTAGATACAGAGGCAGAGAAGCAGCAAAGAGATTGAAAAATTACTGCAGGAAGGCTTGGAGAGGGTGGTAAGAGATCAACCAAAGGACTTGTATGCATGCATATAAGCATAACCAATGGATGTAAGACACTGGGGATGAGGGTGAGGGCATGTGCCAGGGGTTAGGGGAGGCCATGGGAAGGTCAATGGGGGGAAAAAAGGAGACATATGTACTTCTGTTTGTAATATTTTAAACAATAATAAAAAAATAGCTTCAATGGAAGGAGATAATGATAGGTCTCAGTTCTCCCTCTCTGGTGAACATCAATTCTCAACAGGCATGCATATGCATACACACATATCCTTTAGTGTGTGCTCTAGATTTCCTTGGTTATGTTTATTGTTTGTATGTACCATAATACTCTAAAATCCATGAATACATAACTATAATTTATTTAGAATTTTACCCCCAGCATTTAGCTCTGTCTTACTACATAGCATATGTTTCATAAATATTTATGAAAAAATAAAAGTAGAAGTAAGGAAATATATATATATATGATGCAACTGGTATTGAGTTCACAAAGATAAGTCAAGAGGAGGTTTGCTATATTAAGAAATATGAAGGTTTCAATTTATAAATGGGTCAGGTGCATTTCAGAGCTTTTTCATTTTTCATTGTGTACAAGAAACTGTCTCCAAAGAAATGACATAGTAAGAAATTCTGAAAATTCACTTCTTCAAAAAAGTGATAAAAATGTGGGAAAATAATGTGAAAATTAAGTTTTTCATAACTTTGGAAATTAACCAGTCTTGCCACAAGCCAAGCATCTTTTATGCAAGAAAAAAAAACACAGTTCTTGGGATATACTCATAAACATTAAGTTGCATGTTTTAATTAGTCTAATTATATGGTATATTATTTATATCCTAATAAATATGTGTGTATTTATTGCAAAAAAATGGAAGCATATTGTAACTTGGCATAAGCACACTGTGAAATTTTTCAGGAGTAAATGCATTACTTATTTGTTGTAGAGGCTTCATGGGAGAAATTGAATGTGTTGCCTGATTTTTGGAAACCTCAACACTGCCAGGCGTAGCTGTGAACTTGGGTGGACTGACTACCTATCTAAGGTCAACTCATGCAGTTTGCATGGGGCTCGGGTGGATGTGGAGTCATCTGCTCCCCTTTTATTTCTTCCTCGTACTCCTTGATTATCCTGCCTTTGCTGGTAAAAACACCTTCTATTTAGAAAGCTGTCTCAGTCCTCATTTAAATTCCCGTGATGGATGTACATGTGCATCGTTTGTGATAGTGAGTTTCTTCTGCTAACAACTTAAGGATAATTGTCATTATTGAAGTGTGAGGAGCCTAAGATGAAGTTGACTGATCATTTTTCCAGAGCAATTAAACCCACACAAACAGAAACAACTTTTGTTAGTCAGAAACCTTGTTTGTGCTAAGAAATATGTACAGCTGTATTATGTGTCACGTCTAATTTATCTGAAAATGTCACGGCGCATTTCCTTTACTTACAATAGATTGCAAAAAGAACTTAGGAAGAGTTCTGATGTCTGCTTGCAGAGACTGCGTATGTGAAAAACTGTTCAAACGAGGAGGCTTACATTCTTTTTTATAACTAAAGGAATTGAGACACCTGTGCGGAGAATATTCCAAGCCCAGATTTGAGAGCCATCCAATTAATGGTGCAGAACTATGTGCATTGACATTGACTCCCTCAGTCAACATAATTTATAAACATCAATTAGATAATGGGCCGCTTTGCCTGTTTTTATAAAAATTCCAATTTGAAGCCTCTTCTGCTATGCGTGGAAGGCAGCCAGCCAAATGTTCAGCGTGGAATTCCTTCATCAATCTGGAATGGCAGGCAGTAAACGCTTCCCTTTGGAAACTGTAATCACCTACAAGGACCTCGCAGGAAGTGTGCAACTATTTATTTCCATCTTTGCAGCAGAGCAGAAAATGCAGGATTGTGTCATTATGACAGGACACGAGGCCCAGCGGATCAGGATCACCAGTCAGACCACAGACTTCATCCCACATTCCGACCTTCGAGTCACCTCCCTCCTCGCCGACAATATGGTTAGCACATACAACTCACTAGATTCTTCTCTCAAAATAAATTCTGTCTCCGGCAATTCCTCAATCAGACCTCCTACCTCCAAAATACGTAGTTCTATTGAGCTCTTGAACTCATTACTCCAGTTCTCTAGTCTTTCCCAGGCTTGCAAGGCTCCCAGCATTAGAAATAACTGCTGTCCAGAGGCTCAGCCTACTATCCAACAAATTCCTTAGTTTTGTAGACATCCCCTTCCCAAAACACATTTCCTCCAGCTCTACTGAATTACTTTCAGTTCAGTGTCCATCACATTTTTTCATAAAGTTGCCCCTATTGGTGATGGCTCTCCTTATTCTTAAAAACTTCTCCAGAATCACTTATACTCCCACACTTTCTCTGATTTCTTCCACTCCATCTTATCCTCACTCCTCAGCACACGTGCACGTACACACACATATGCCCACAAATATACATTGTTTCTTTCCTGCATGCTTCCAAAGGTATTATCAATTTTTGCACACTGTTCTAAGCACTTTATATCTATTACCTCAGTTAATTTTAAGATATGAGTATCGCCTTTATTTTACATCTGAGGAAACTGAGGCAAAGCGAGTTTAACTCATCTGTGTAACCTGTGTCACTCACAATTAGCTGATTGTAGACTCATCATTAGGACCTCGGGAAGGTAGTGTATAGACTTAATCACTATTTTAGATGGAGAAGCTCTCTCAGACATGTACACATATTTGGAACATGTATACACAACTGGAGCTTTCGTGGGCAAACAGGGGCAGCTTTTCTATTAAAGCTAGCAAAAGAGAGATTGTTAATTGCTCCTGGGATGTTCAAGTGATTATCTCATAACAGAATATGCCCTGTGGATTCCAAGCCATAAATCAGGTTAGCTCCATTTCATAGTCCCGGCTGTAGCAAAAACACCTTGCTTTTGTAGTGACCTGTTATGAAACAACTAATGTCAACCACCATAAAATTTACAAGACTCAATCCTAACAGGAACCACTGTTTGCTGTGCACATTTTCTCACTGAAGTATGAGAAGGTCAAATTCTATTTAATAACTCGAATTAAGGAAAAATCACATAAAAATACAAGACAAAAACAAAAATAGAGCCTCGGTACAAAGCTATATAGACATTTTTTACAGATAAATTACATCTTTATTATAAAAACAACTATGTGTCAAAGAGGATAGAATGTCCAACTCTGCCTTATACCATTGGATTCTCTCAGTTCAATTCCAGTGGAAAGAAAAAAAAATAAAACTTCAATTGGCTCTTTGAAAAGTTTCAGAAAAATATATTGTTCTTCTTTGAAAAGCATTGGTATCGAATGCAACTTCTAAATATCCTAAGGGGATCTGACTAAGGCCACCTACAAAAACATATAAAGGAATAACAAGGTGAAGGTTTTTATTTCATCCTTGTCAGATATTTCCACAATTTTAGGGCATTTTTGTACATGAGTTAATATGAAATATAATAGACTAGTTGTAGAGTCAGGATCAGGATCTTTATAATTTTTTGTTGGTGCCTATGAATTAGAAATAACAAGATCATTCAGAAATGGATCTTTACAGGGATGAGGAAAAATATATTTACAGTTGTGAGTACCCAACACACAGAGTTTATTATTTTTTAATATATTTTATTGACTTTTTACAGAAAAGAAGGGAGAGGGATAGAAAGTCAGAAACATCGATAAGAGAGAGACATCGATCAGCCGCCTCCTGCACGCTTCACAGTGGAGATGTGCCCACAAGCAAGGTACATGCCCCCGACCGGAATCGAACCTTGGACCTTTCAGTCCACAGGCAGATACTATCCACTGAGCCAAACTGGTCTCGGCCAGAGTTTATTCTTATATTATTATCTATTAAGTATTGTATTTTTCATATGAACAATTGTAAACTTACTTTTGTCTACCCCTGTATATTTATTTCCTCTTTTTCTCCTCACCATCTTCAGTTCCTTAATATTTTATTCAAGATGCTTTCAGGCAGGCCCTAGAAGAGAAGGTGGCAAAGGGAGGGAGGGGCAGGAGACTGAGAGGATTTGGCTATAATTCAAGGTGATTAAATAAAGAAGTAAATATATAAAACTAATGAGATATTCTTTGATTGGAGTTAACATTATAGACAGGGAGAAAAATTAGAATGAACTCTGTGTTAGAATGGAATAAGAGGTTTTTAGTATATAGACAGAATTAGAAATGCATATAACTATAAGATTGAGTGTGTAGTACACCTAGTATCCAAATCTTCATTTCTAAAAATGATTCAGCATGAAAAAGAACCAGGGCTTCTTGGAAAAACAACTGATTCCAGGGTTGAGCAAAACAAAGTATGTGAGCGTTTAATAGCTCGTTATCTAAGGAGAAACGATATGTTCTAACAGAACATGTCAAAGTGACATGTTCTTATTAGGAGCTCAAAGGAAGCCCAACCGACCAAATATTAGAAAATTTGAACATAAAAAATAATATTAGTAACAAATTATACTTTATTGCATGAAGTAGAGATACATAAGTGCCCACTGTTGCGCGCGCGCGTGAACACACACACGATGGGAAAGCTCTTCCTATAGTAGAAAATCAACTAACAAATATTGAAGCAATGATGGCCCCAGTCCCCTCAGCCCTCCCAGGGCAGCAGGCACACAGCAAGGTTGGGCCTGCCCCCAGGCAGGTCCTGCAGCTCTACACGCCTGCCTCCAGAGTCCCACAGTCCACTCAGCCCCCCAGCTGCCCAAGGCCAGCCCGAGGGGCAAGCAAACCTCGGATAGCGGCTGCCCAGCTAATGCTTGAAATGCAAGCAAGCCTCAGATGTTGGCTGCCTAGCCATCTAGGGCCATCCAAGGCTCAGGTAACCAGGGCCGGCTGAGGCTTGCATTGCTAGCTGTGGCAGCAGCAGAAGTATGATGGGGCATCACCTTCCCCCTGATCACTGGGTCACTTCCCACCCCTGAGGGCTCCCCGACTGTGACACGGAGCAGGCTGAAGGACCCCCACTTCAGTGCATGAATTTCCATGCACTGGGCCTCTAGTATAATATAATATCTATAATAATAAATCTATACTAATCAAATAGTAATATGCTAATTAGACCAGATAGAGCAGATGTTTTCTGGACATCCTTCCTGACAAAGCCATCATTGTGGGGGCCAATGCAGAAGTGGTTAGAGGTGATCAGGCAGGCAGGCAGGTGAGTAGTTAGGAGCCAGTGATCCTGGATTGTGAGAGGGATCTGGCTTAAGCCAGCAGTCAGACATCTCTGGGGGTTCCTGAATTGGAGAGTGTGCAGGCCGGGCTGAGGGACCCCCTCATGCATGAATTTCGTATACCGGGGCCTCTAGTTTTAATATAATGTAATATAATATAACATAACATAACACAACATAACATAACATAACATCACATAACATAACATAATATAATATAAAATCTATACTTCCTTCCCTCCTTCCTTCCTTCCTTCCTTCCTTCCTTCCTTCCTTCCTTCCTTCCTTTCTTTCTTTCTTTCTTTCTTTTTTTTCTTCCTTTCTCACATATTCCAGACATCCTTCCTGACAATGCCAGGGCCAGAGAGATGCCAGCCTGAGTCCCAGGTGCCTATGGGTGGCCTGGAGAAAGCCACCTGGGTCACGGGTGCCTGCCAATGGCCAGAGGAGGGAAGCCTGGATACTGGGTGCCAGAGGGAAGCTGGTGCCAGTAACCAGGGTCCCAGGTGCCAGAGGAAGCTGGTTCTGGCAGCTGGGTGAAGGAAGGCCTACTCTTGCTTCAATTTTCGTGCATCGGGCCTCTAGTAATATAATAAATCCTATATAATAAAAGGCTAATATGCAAATAGACTGAATGGCAGAACTACCAATTTCTGTGATGAACACTGACCACCAGGGGGAAGATGCTCAACACTGGAGCTGATCCCTGGTGGTCAATGCACTTCCATAGGGGGAGTGCCACTCAGCTAGAAGGCTGGTGAGTGCACTGATGGTGGCAGGAACCTCTCCTGCCTCAGCAGCAGTGCTAAGGATATTCAACTGACAGCCTGGGGATTGGGCCTAAGCCATCAGTCAGACATCTCTCAGGGGCTCCCAGACTGCGAGAGGGCACAGGCTGGGCTCAGGGACTCCCCAGTACACAAATTTTGTGCACAGGGCCTCTAGTTAATGATATAATGGCTTATTTTCTAACTAAGGGTATTTGGTATGTACTTCTAGTGGTATTTACTATTAGTTTCCCAGGAACTTGAAGCTCCTTTTCCCCACCCTGTAAAAATCCCATCTAATAAAGAGGGAATATGCAATTTGACTGTCACGTTGTAAAAAGATGGCTATGCCCACAGTGGAGGCTGAGTTCCCATAACAAGCCTTAATGAGCAATCAGCAGGGACTGAGGCTGGGTTGTGTTGGGCTGGGGCAGGGGACTTGAAGCTGCATTTCTGCCACATGGGGCTTCACAGAGAACCTCAGACCATGTCCTCAGCCCAAGTGCCAGGCAGGGGGACCTCAGGCTATTCCCCTGGCATGGTGCTATGCTAGGGGAGCTCAGGCCATGCCCCTACATCCTGGCACCAGTCTGGTGGACCTGAGGGCACAGCCTTGCCTGGCAGGGCTTGAGGGAGACTTCAAGTCATGCCCTCTGCCCCAGCACAAGCTGGGGAACCTCAGGACATGCACCCCATTTTGCACCAGGATGTGGGACCTGAGGCTGCATACCCTGCCTGGCAGGGCTTGATGAGGGTGGGGCTAGTTGGGTATGGATCTAGCCCAATGGGGCTGAGGCCTGCCGAGTCTGGGTTTCGTGTGATTTCAAGGCGCACATGTGTAGGTGGGGACTTGACTCTGTGGTGAACCAACAGACTCTGAAATGAGGAAGATTTTCATATACATTTTCCTAATTTTCATTAATCTCTGACACTTCTAATACAGAGAAAAGGCAAATAGCAATATTAAAATATTTCTCTAATTGATTCCCTTCAATGTGTACCAATTTCTTGTGCCAAGTCACTAATATAATATAATATAGTATAATATAATATAATATAATATAATATAATATACACTAATAAAGAGAAACATGCAAATTGACCATAACTCCACTATACCTGCCAGCCAATCAGGAAAGTATGTACATTAACCCAACCAAGATGACAGTGGCCATGGAGTTAGAGTGACCAGGAGGCTTGGGTTGCCCCTGGAGATGGAAGAAACCAAACTTCCCGCCCACCCTGGCCAGCCCTGGCCTCCGCTCAAGGCTACAAAGTTTCAATGATAGAAGATAAATAAATCCCAGATACCTGCTTCCAGCTGGCCCTGGCCTCATCTCAAGGAGGTGCTTAAAACAAAACAAAACAAAAATGAGGTGCTGGGCCAGGCACCCTAGTAGGACCCCCATCCTGAAGGGGTTGTGTCCAGCCTGCAAACAGCCATCAGCCCCTAACAGAGCTTGGCCCCCTAGCAGATACCCTCATTCCATGGGGGCATGGCCTGCCTGAAAACCACCACAGGCGCCTCACCCAGGCCACCCCATGCTCCAAGGAAACCCCCACCCTGATCTTGGGACACCCTTCAGGGCTAACCAGCTGGCCACCACCCATGCACCAGGCTTCTATCTATACTAATAAGAGGGTAATATGCTAATTAGACTGGGAGACCTTCTAGGAGACCTTCCTGACATTCTTCTGGACAAAGCCATAATGGCAAAGCCGAGGTAGAGGTGGTTAGAGGCCAAGAAGAGAGGACAGTTGTGGGTGATCAGACCAGAATGGGACAGCAGTTGTGGGTGATCTGCATGGTGGGGGGCAATGCCATTGTAGGTAAGCAGACCAGCAGGGGAGATAGTTGGGAGGTACAGGCCATCAGTGGGAGTCAGTTGGAGGTAAACAGGATAGCATGGGAGGCAGTTTGGAGTGAGAAGGCTGGCAGGGAGGCAGTTGGGGGCAAGCAGGCCAGTGGGGAGGGAGTATTGGGGAAAGCAAGTCAGCAGTGGGGGTAGTTGGGAGTAATCAGAATGGCAGGGGAGGCAGTTGGGGGTGATTAGGCTGGCAGGGAGAGTACTTGTAGGCAAGCAGGCCAGTAGCAGGGGGAAGCTGGGGGTGAGCAGGCTTGCAGGCAGAGTGGTTAGGAGCAATCAGGCAGGCAGGCAGGTAGATGAGCTGTTAGGAGTCAGCAGTCCTGGATTGTGAGAGGGATATCTGACTGCCGTTTTAGGCCCTTTCCCTGTAAACCGGCAGTAGGACATCCTTCAAGGGGTCTTAGATTGGAGAGAGTGCAAGCCAGGCAGAGAGACATTCCCCCACCCTTGCATGAAATGCATGCACCAGGCCTCTGGTATAATATAATATGTGCTAAAAGACACATATATATTTATCTTGGATGCTAACTAAACTTATTGTGCTAATCATTTCATGATATATATTTATACCAAACTAGAGGCCCAGTGCATGAAATTTGTGCACGAGGAGGGGGTTCTTTTAGCTCAGCCTGCACCCTCTTCAATCTGGGACCCTTGGGGATGTCCAACTGTCAAGCATCCCTGTCACAGTCAGGGACTGCTGGCTTCTAACTGCTCACCTACCTCCCTTCCTGATCTACCCTTAGTGCCCCCTTAGCAGCCTGATCACCCCCAACTACCCCACCCCCCACTGCCATTCCGGTCACCCCCAACTGCCTCCCTGTCAGCCTGGTTGCCCCACACAGTCTGTGTTCAGTTGTCTATTTAATTGTTTTGGTCACATAACAATAATAGCCCCTGGCTTTTTATATATTAGGATAATTATGTTTTACACCAAAGACAAACTTATACATAGCATAATATAATAACAAATGTCTATTCTATTTCTCTTAACATATTCTATTGGCTAGACACAGTCACAAGGTTTACCTGAATTTAAGATAAATAAATTATACAAGACATCTAACTCAATCACGCATCATCTGCGAACTCCACTTACCATAGATATGTTCTTGCACTATTAAACAAATCTATTGGCTTCTGAAAATATTTAGTCCTTAGGGGTGTATAACATACCCTAAAACTAAGCAGGAAACATAAATAATAATCGTGAAAAGAATGGTATGTGGAAAAATAATTTAGAATAATGAATCCTAACACTCAGCTCCCTAGAGTACATGGATTGAAATAATGTAAGGTCTGTTTCTGAAGGAAGCAGAAGTGTTTGTAACACAAGTTCACTTTTTATTTCTATATTTGTTGGCTATTGTAGATTCTAACCTTGACTATAAATCAATATCTATTTTTCACTAATCCAATGTGCTATGGCCCAATATGGCACTATAATTTGATTTTTTTAGGGTGGCATCTGTTCTAAAATATAATCCCTCAAAAAATAAAGTTAGGAGTGTGATCATACTGTTTGAATGAGTTTTAGAGGACTCACAATTTTATTTTATTTAAATCTTTATTGTGGAAAGTATTACACATGTCCCCATTTTCCCCCATTGACCCTTGTAGCCCATCCCTGCCCCCCACCCCAGGCCTTCACCACCTTATTGTCTGTGTCCATGGGTTATGTATATATGCATACAGGTTCTTTGGTTGATCTCTTCTCATCCACCCACTCACCCACCCACCCCACCCTCAGCCTTCCATCTGAGATTCCACAGACTGTTGCTGGCAGCATTCTTTAAAATAGCTAAGATCTAGAAACAGCCCAAGTGCCCATCAGTAGATGAGTAGATATAAAAGCTATGGTACATTTACATTGTGGAATACTATGAAGCTATAAAAAAGAAGGATCTCTTACTTTTGAGACAGCATGGAGGGACCTGGAGCCTATTATACTATGCAAAATACATGAGTCAGAGAAAGATAAGTATCACATGATCTCCCTTATATGTGCATTCTAGTGAGCAAAATAAAAGGACAAACAAATAGGTGCAGAGACATGGAAGCATGGAACAGACTGACAGATCTCAGAGAGAAAGGGAGAGGAGGAGATTAATCAAAGAACTTATATGCATAGTCCATGGGCTCAGACAATAGTGCAGTGAAGGCCTAGGCTTGGGCGAGAAATGGGCAGAGATGGGTAGAGGGAGGAAAATGGGAGACATCTGTACTACCCACAACAATAAAAATAAAATTATATAGGTTTTAAGTGTACAATTCTATGATACCTCATCTATGTATTGTGTACTCACCACCTAAAGTCAAATCTTCAGTCACCACATATTCGATCCTCTTTACTCTTTCTTATCCACCATCCCTGTTCTCTCTAGTAACCACCATACTGTTAACCTATGTCTATGAATGAGTTGTTGGTTTTTTTTATTGTTGTTGTTGTTGTTATTTGTCTTCTTTGTTCATTTATTACTTTCAGTTTTATATGCTGCATATGAGTGATTTTTACGGTTCTTAACTTCATCTGACTAATTTCACTTAGCACGATATTCTCAAATCAATCCATGTTGTCACAAAGACAGTATTACATCCTTTTTAATAGCTAAGGAGTATTCCATTGGACATATGTACCATATCTTCTTTATCCAATTATCTATGGAAGGGCACTTCAGTTATTTCCATGTCTTGACGACTGTAAATAATTCTGCAATGATCATAGGGGTGCACATATCTTTGTTAATAAATATTTACAATTTTGGGGGGTAGATATAAAGAAGAGGGGCTGCTGGGTCATATGGTAGCTCTTTTGTAATTTTTTGAGGAGCATCCATATTGTTTTCCATAGTGGCTGTACCTGTTTATATTCTTACCAGCAATGAGGGTTCCTTTTTCTCCACAACCTCTTTCATACTTGTTATTACTTGTCTTATTGATAATAGCCATTCTAATAGGTGTGAGGTGATATCTCATTGCAGTTTTGCTTTGCATTTCCTTAATAGCTAGTGAAGTTGAGCATCTTTTTATATATCTGTTGTCCATTTGCATGTCTTCTTGGGAGAAGTGTCCATTCACGTTTCCTACCATTTTTTTAATTGGATTGTTTGGTGTTAAATGAGTTCTATATGGATACTTTCCAGTGGTCTTAATCCAGCATCTTAAAGGGGTTCAGGAATCTGGAGAAGGTGCTGTGTATAAATTAATTAAGAGTCCAGAGACAAAACATAATTTTGGAAGGCATTTAGGGGGCCAGAGGAGCTTGGCTAAAGCAACCAAGTTCTCCCTTGTCTCAAGATCCCTTGCTTTTTATTAACACAAATTGTTCTATGGCACAGTAGATATACACATCAAAGGTCATGGGTTAGTATACAGAATCCATTGTCAGACTGGGGAAACTATCTCAGGCTGTTCAGGTGTTTGGCCAGGAGGAGGCAATAACGTACATTGAAATATCCTCAGTTGTTCGGCAGCAAGCAATCATTTTTGCATCCTTTTCAGGTTTGTGGAAACGCCCTTATCAATTTCCAACAGGGAATAACATATGTGATTCAGTCCTTGCTGAGTCCCCAAGTTACATCAACCTTTTAATGAAACTCTTGGATTTATGACATGCTGGAATTGGCTTCTAGCAGATGCTGACCACATGTCAGAGTTGTTTACAAATATCTTCTCTCAGTTTCTTGGTTGCCTTTTTGTTTAGTTGGTAGTTTCTTTGGCTGTGCAGAAGCTTTTTAGTTTGATATAAATTTATTTTTGCCTTTACTCCTCTTTCCTTTCATAAAATCCTCTCTAAGACCAAGACCCATAACTTTAGTATCTATGTTTCCTCCTATGAAAATTGTCATTTCAGATTGGATTGTTGTGTTTCCATTGTTATTGGTTGCTGTGATGTTTTTTATTTCTTCCTTGATCTCTCTGGTAACCCAGTCATTGTTTAATAGCATGCTGTTTAGTCTCTATGTGTTTGATTTCTCTGGATTATTTTTATTGCAGTCAATTTCCAGTTTTATGACGCTGTGATCTGAGAAGATGCTTATTATAATTTCTATCTTCCTGAATTTGAAGAGACTTTGCCTGTTACCCAATATATGGTCTGTCTTTGAAAATGACTCATGTGCACTTAAGAAGAATGTATATTCTATGACTTTGGAGTGAAATATTCTGAAGATGTCAATTAATTACATCTGATCTAGTGACTCATTTAGGATTGATGTATTTTTACTGATTTTTTTGTTTAGAGGATTTGTCGATAGTGGAGTATTAAATCCCCTACTATGATTGTATTGCTGTCAATCTCTCTCTTGATATCCTCCATTTTTTTTTTAATGTACTTCGGTGCTCCTGTATTGGGTGTGTGTATGTTTACCAGAGTTATTTCTTGTTTTTGGATTGCTCCCTTTAGTATTATGAAGTGGCCTTCCTTATCTCTTGTTATATCTTTCCCTTTGAAATCTAATTTGTCAGATGTAAGTATTGCTACTCCAGCTTTTTATTTTTATTTTCATTCACCTGAGAAACCTTTTCCATCCCTTCATTTTCAGTTGTGTGTGTGTGTGTGTGTATGTGTGTGTGTGTGTGTGTGTGTGTTTCCTGAGGTGGATTTCTTGTAGACAGCAGGTCATAATTTATTATCCATTCCTTTACCATATTACCATATTTCTTTTTGTTTGGGACATTAAAACCATGTATATTTAAAGTTATTATTGATAGGTACTTATTTGTCACCATTTTTATTCTTTACCCCTGTATTCCTTCTTCGTTTACTTTTTTTTTTTTTTTTTTCCCAGCAGAGCCTTTAGTATTTTTTGCATTGCTGGTTTGGTGGTAAGAAAATTCTCTTAGTTCTTTTTTGTCTGTGAAGTTCCTGATTTCACCCTCAATTTTGATTGATAACCTTGCTGGGTACAGTATTCTTGGATTCAGACCCTTCCTTTACATGACTTTGTATATTTCATTCCATTCCCTTCTGGCCTGATGAGTTTCTGTTGAGAAATCAGTTGCTAGTCTGATGGGGCTTCCTTTGCAGGTAATTTTTTTTCTCTCTCTGGCTTCTTTTATGATTCTTACTCTGTCATTGGTGTTGGCCCATTCAATTGTAATGAACCTTGGAGTTGGTCTTTTGGGATTTATTTTGCTTGGGACTCTGTGAGCTTCTTGGATTTGTGTGGGGTTTTCTTTCTTATGTCAGGGAAGTTTTCTGTCATTATTTCTTCAAATAGGTTTTCTATTCCTTACTCAGTTTCCTCTCCTTCCTGTTACCCCTATTATGCTGATATTGTTTTGTTTTGTGTTATCCCAGTTCCCTTAGGCTGTCTTCCTGCTTTATAATTTTTTTTTTAGAAGTTGCTCTACTTGGGTATTTTTTCTTACGTTGTCTTCTAGCTCATTGATGTGGTCCACAGCTTCTTCTAGCCTACTCTTAATACTTCCTATTGAGTTTTTACAACAGCAATGTAATTTTTCATTTCTTCTTTGTTTTTCTTCATTTCCTCTTGGTTCTTAACTCATATTGTCGAATTTGTCTCCCATTCTTTTCAGCCACATTATGACTATTTCTCTGAATTCTTTCTCCTGCAGGTTGCTTACCTCCATTTTGTTTACTTTCTTTTTTGGTGATGCCTGCTTTACTTTCATCTGTGGGCTCTTTCTTTGTCTCCCCACGGTCTCTCTTCTCCAGATGTCTGGTTATGTAGTTCTCTCTCTCCTCATCCCCAGGGCAATCCAACCTCTTCTTGGTGGAATGTAGAGCTCCTCTGAATCTGAGTGTTTGCACCAATTGTTGTCTGGTATTCTGAGGTTTGCAGCTGCTTGGTGGGTGACACAGTTGTAGATTCTCAGGCCTCTGATAACATACACCCTCCCCTTCAAGATGACATGATCTCCACGTCCAAGCTGGAAGCTCCAGGAAGGAACCCAGCACCAGTAGGGGCTGCCTTGTCAGGAGAGCTTCATCCAGCAATCCCCCACCTTCTCCTGGAGTATAGCTGTCCATCAGTTCACTACCAAACACTCCCTGTGCAGACCTCAGTTTTTCATTCTGTCTGTTCTGGGACAAGGCTCAGGACACTTCCATCTATTCCGCCACCATTTTTTTGTCCCACTCTTCTGCCTTAGCTTCGTCAAGGGTGACTCCCACAGTGTCCAGCCAAGTCACAGTCCCCAAAAACCTCAAAACCGGGCTATGCTCCAGCAGAGTAGACAGGGAAAGCAGGCAATGGAAGCTTTGGATTGCTCCAACTACCCTGCCAAAATCTATGGCCTCCTTCTGGCTCCCAAGAATGCTCATCCTTTCAAAGCAAGTCCTCCAGGTGGCAAAGTCCCCATCCACAATGACAGAAGTCTTCTGCATCCAAAGGGGAACCTCCTCTGCAACATTCATCCACCCACCCAAAACTCTCCACCAGTAGTTTCCACCAGTTCTTCCTCTTCACCCCCACAACTGTTCACAGACACAAGTGCCAGCCCAATTTCATTGATTATAAACATGCATTTCATATGTGCAAAACAAAAGATTCCACCATGTTATTCTAATCGTTTTAATTAGGCATTTGGAGAATGTGATTCATTTGTATGTCATGTCTTAATGATAAAGTGCCACATCTCAGTTGGAATCACAGCTTATTTTATAAAAATTAAATGAAACTTTTCTCCTCGTACTTTAGTGAACATTAGAGATGGCTATTAGAAAAGCTAATTATAAATGCATGTTCCCTGCTCTCCTTTGTGTGCTGTGTTTGCACAAGAATCAGTGTATCATTGAAACATACTGCAGCTTACCAAATTCTTGGCACAGATGATGGTATTTTTAAGATAATTGGTTGAACCCATAGGAAATGTTATAGTGTGACCAATAAATCAGGTTGTTATGTAAAGTAAACCTGATGCTCTGGACCTGTGGCTCAGTTGGTGGTGGCATTGTCCCATTCACCAAATGGTGGCTAGTTCAATTCCTGCTCAGGGCACATACTAAGACAGCAGATTCAATCCCATGTTCAGGTGCATACAGGAAGCAACAGATAGATGGTTCTGTCTCATATTAATGTTTCTCTTTCTTTCTCTAATCAATAAACATATCCTTGGGTGACGATTAAAAAAGTATACCCGACAATTCTTGCCAGGTCTTATCACACACTCTCTTCTTTGCTTAATTTGGTTTAGAAATTCCCTATAGTATTATACTTATATCTGACCTGCTTCAAACTATATCTTTCCTTCTCAAGATGTTTTGTCATCCTATACATGCTCTTCTAGCATCTATGCTTTCTATATTGTTGCATTTATATATCTTTATTTTTGTCTTAGAATTCACAGATAAGAACTTCCACTTTTAAACAGACTGAGAGAAAATACAGCCTCAGAAAATTGATATGTAATTTCCTTCTTATAGAAACATGTGTTAATTTTCTAGACAAAATAATTGATTACATTAATGAGAGACTGTAATGTCAAGTAAGAAGTTTTATCTACAGGGTTTTTATTTTTGTTTTTTGAAAATTTTAGTATTCTGGGATTACAAAGTATACTCAAGTTTCTAAAATGTTGAATATAAGATTATTTCAAGCATTACATAACTATATATCATATACTGTGTTTTCTTTCTATTTAGTTTAATATGGCTTTAGCAGAAAAGTATATTATGGTACAATTTGCAACAGGGCTCCTTTTTGCAAGGAGCCATCTTACAACATACAGGTGATTATCTTAAAATATAAAATACTGGAGTAAAATAACACAAATAGCATTGAGGGCTTATGACAACTTATTAGGTTTCAAGAAACTATTCTATGTTCTGTACACGCATTAACTGAATTTCCTCAAACATATAAGCTATTATTATCACTATTTTACAGAAGAAGAAACTGAGGCATGCAGTGGTTAATCCACTTGCTCAAAGTCACAACCCTAATTAGTGGTAGAACCAGGATTCAAATCCAAAAAGTTGTACACTATCTAGAATCTACAGTAACACTGACTTTGCTATTCTCATTAATGTTCATAAAGAGTAATTTTTAAAGTTCTTATGGATATGTCCTTTGTTAACAGTTTTGTAATAGGAGAAGGGTTATTGCTTAGTAGACTCCAGTGAATGTCCACTTAATTGTGACATTCATTTCTGGCCAATTCTTATTACTTTCTAAGCACTTGAAGTGTTGAGTGGTTAAAAGTCAGATATAAGGAGCCTACTGTGATTAATAATTGCCTTAAGCTCTTGAGTGTAAGAAATCTGTTTCAAGGTTATGTTTTTTTTTATTTTTTTATTTTCTTTCAATGTCATGAATATTGCCAGGTGCTGTTAGAGTTTAATCTGCTTTCCTGGCTTAGCTCATAAGTGGAACAATATCATCTAATTCTTTGTTATATACAAAGCAAAGACCTTTATAAAAACTCTGTGAGTTTCTTTTTTATAACCCATTTATTTCTAAAATTCAATTTTGCTTTTGGGGTTTTTGGATGGATTGGTTAAGTAACTATTGATTAATAATGACATTGCTTTTGGAATATATAAGCGGAATGCTTCAGTTCTGGCCTTAAGTTTGGACACACTTATTGAAATTAAAGCTATTCATCACATTAATGCTATACTGCATTTATAGTTAAAAAATAAAACTCTTTCCAACTTCTTGGAAAGGGCAACAAGGTAAAATGGACGCTGGTACTAAGATAAGGCATCAACCAATGTCACTACAAAAGGGTAACTACTTTTATAATGAAAATGATTATACAGAAGACTTTCTAATTAAACATTGCAAAGAGATATTTTGCATTCAACATTGCTCACTGTCACCCAAAGTAGACAGTTCATTGTAAATACCATCATTATTTTATCATCAATGTGAGATATAGAGATGAAGTAGAAAAAAAATGTTGTTATAGAGAGAATGTTATTTATTTATTTATTTATTTATTTATTTATTTATTTATTTATTTTCCCTATTGCCCTCCCATCCCCCAGTACATGCCCTCATCCATCTCCCCTCTAACTCCCCCATTGCCCTGTATCCACTGGCTATGCCTACACACACATGCATACAAGTCCTTCTATTGATCTCCTACAGGCCCCTCCCCCACAATCTCCCCTACCTTCCCACTGTAGCAGGACAGTCTGTTCATTGCTTCTTTGCCTCTGCATCTGCTTCCCCCACCCCCTGATTCTTATCTTTAAAAACATCTTTCCCCTGTAGGCTAGAAACAAACCCACCAGAGCAAAAGAAAAATGTTTGAGTCCCACTTTCAATGTCTGATAGCACTGAGTCCCAGTTTCAATGTCAAACAGTTCCTTATGTGTACATGTCATCGATGGTATCTGGATAGTGGACAAATCGGTCCGACCTTCTCTGGTTTGGTCCTAGGCATCCTGTAGTGATGCATAGCTGCTAACTGAGAAAATGTTTATGTTTTAAAAAATGCCCAATATGATGGTATTAGGCCTTTTGGAAAGTGATTAGGTCATAAGGTTGGAGCCTTCATGAGTGGGATAAATGGCCTTTTAAAGAGACCCCAGAGACCCTGGGAGAATCCAAGGCATAGGTAAACGCCTACACTGCTGCTTCGCACAACAATTTCAAAACTACAACTAAAAGACAGAACGGACATCATCCAGAACCACAGGAAAGCTGGCTGAGTGGAAGTTCTACAGCTAGAAGGAAAGAGAGGGGCTCACAGAAACCTGCAAAAAGCTGAGGTGTGGAGACACGCGCTGAGAGAGCAGGTGCCCGAGTACCTGGCTGGCTTTCTCTGGCGAGAGGGAAACGGAGACTCTCAATGGCATTGAACCCCTTATCTTACGACACTAAACCCCAGATCCAGCTGAAACTCATATGGGGGGAGTTTGGACTGTGAAAAGGGAGAAGTGCACGGAGATTTAGGGGAATCACAAAAGATAGGAGGTCTGGTCCCGGTCACGCACGCGCACGGCGCTGCGAGGAGGACAGATTGCGGAGTGTGCCGCTGGCTTTCGAGACGGGGCAGGAGACAGACCCTCCCAACTGTGCCACTTCTGGGTCCACTGGGCCCCTGTTTCGGCCCAAACCCTGGAGATCTAGACTCGTGTGGTCCTAGTGCACAGGGGAGCTGGAAAGGCAGCGGTCTAAAGGCACTGCGGGTGCGTGCGCACAAGGACCGCTCCAGCCATTACCCAGTCACGTGAGACTCGGGGGCCATGGAGGGCAGTGCCGACTGGAAGGCAAGGCGGTCCCTTAAGCCCTGAGACTCCACCCATCCCAAGCTCAACAGAGGTTTCTGTGGTTTTGCAAGTACAGAAGTTTCCCAGCATAGTGAAAATGCCAAGACAAGGGAAGGGATCACAAACAAAAGAAATGGAGAACAAAAAACAACTGGATATAGAGTTCAAAACCACGCTCATAAGGTTTTTGAAGAATATGCTAGAAAAGATGGATAAATTTATCGAGAGCCAAGAGCAGATGCAAAAAAAGCCAACTAGAGATGCAAAAGAGCAAACTAGAGATGCTAGAGATGATGTGTAAATTTAGCGAGTCCCAAGAGGAGATGAAAAAGGACCAACTAGAGACACTGACTGAAGTAAAAAATATTATTCAGAGACCTAACAGCAGACTAGAGAAAGGCAAGAATCAAGTCAAAAATTTGAAATATAAAGAAACAGAAAACACTCAACTGGAAAAGCAAGAAGAGAAAAGAATCCAAATATGTGAATATAATGTAAGAAGACTCTGGGACAGCCTCAAGCGTACCAACATCAGAATTGTGGGGGTGCCAGAGGAAGAGAGAGAGCAAGATACTGAAAGCCTATTTAAAGAAATAATGACTGAAAACTTCCCACATCTGGTAAAAGAAATAGACTTACAAGTCCAGGAAGCACACAGAACCCCATATAAAAGGAATCCAAAGAGGGCCACACCAAGACACATCATAATTAAAATACCAAGAGCAAAAGACAAAGAGAGAATATTAAAAGCAGCAAGAGAAAAACAGTTTATTACCTACAAGGGAGCACCCATACGACTGTCAGCTGATTTCTCAACAGAAACCATGCAGGCCAGACGGGAATGGCAAGAAATATTCAATGTGATGAATAGCAAGAACCTACAACCAAGAGTAATCTATCCAGCAAAGCTAACATTCAGAATTGAAGGGCAGATAAAGAGCTTCACAAATAAGAAAAAGCAAAAGGAGTTCATCAACTCCCAACCAGTATTATATGAAATGCTGAAGGGTACTCTTTTAGAAGAGGAAGAAGAAAAGGGTAAAAGCCAAAAAATTATGAACAACAAATACATATCTATCAACCAGTGAATCTAAAAATTAAGTGAATTAAAAATTTGATCAACAGAATAAACTGGTGAATATAATAGAATCACTTGACCAGAATTGAACCTGGGACCCTTCAGTCTGCAGGCTGATCATCTATCCACTGAGCCAAACTGGTGAGGGCCCCCTCCCCACTTCTTCTTTTTTCTTTTTAGATTATTCACATTTGTCGATATGGCATTAATTCATTTTTCCATTGATTTTCAGAGATAGTGGAAGGGAGAGGGATAAAGAGAGAGAAACATCAATATAATAAACATCCCTTCCATTGCCTTCCTTAGGAGCCCTGACCAGGGATCCAACTTGAAACCCAGGCATGTGTCAGGCATGTTCCCTGATCTGAAATCAAACCTGCAACCTTTCCATGCACAGTACCACACTCACTCTCAACCAACCTATCCACTTCACCCTTGCTATTATACAATTTCTGGAATTTTATTTCAATTAATTCTCGCAAAGTCTGGGTTAAGGTAATATTCACACTTTGCTGAGGAGAAAAAAAAAAAGAAAAAAAAAGGCCAACCTCTTTGTTTGGAGACATTATTCTTCCCTCATTATTGCATTTTCCTGCCAGACCTAGAAAGGCTCTTGACAGCGGTTTCACTGGTGTCTAGAGTCAGAAGCATTCTCTTCCCCACTACCCTCTCCAAAGCCTCCTCCTGCACAGGTAGGTACTGGGGCTGTCCTGGAGGGCATAGAGGCTCGGTAACGGAGACAACGACAGGATTTGGACCACTGGAGCCACCGTATCCGCCTCTCCTCTCTCAGCCTTTCTCCATCATGCTGGAGAAGGAAAGGCCAGCAACTTCCAGCAGCACCCAGC
This sequence comes from Lasiurus borealis, assembly GCA_004026805.1. Lineage (NCBI taxonomy): Eukaryota > Metazoa > Chordata > Mammalia > Chiroptera > Vespertilionidae > Lasiurus > Lasiurus borealis. The sequence continues at coordinate 29,751 of PVJN01012657.1, forward strand.
TTCCGGATAGGCCAGGTTTGCAGTGCTAGCTCTTTAGACACCGGAAGTGCTGCAGGCGATGGAACTGCTATTTTTAGATGCTTTTAAACACCCCAGCACTGAGGTAAGATTTTGCTTCTTGATTCTGACTCTGCTTCTCGACTGTGGGACATGTGCAAAAAATCCTCAGGCATGCTTAGACTTTCCCTCCTGCCGGTGGCCTTAAATTCTGCACGTGCACACCCCCTCCCCCCCGCTGGGTGTGGGTACCATGTATGCGGGAGAGCATCGGTGGTCAGGACATTTCTCTGCGTTATCTTAGGCTCCTGCGTCTTTGGTTGAGTTGGTTGTTCTGCTTGCTTTGCTCCCCTGCCCCCCTCCCCCCCATCAACTGTGGGCCTTGGAAATATCTCGGTTCTCAGGTGTAGCTCCGGTGGTGTTTGGGAGGGTCTCAGGCGGCCTGTGTTTGACAGCTGCTCCGGAGACGGAGCAGGTGAGGACAGCTTCGTGATTCCTAAATCCCTCCTCCCAGGTCCTTTCTCTAACGGGAGTCAGGTTGCCCAGATGTGACACTCATTCAGTTTAGGATTCACCCATTAGGACATGACATATTTGCATGGGTCACCTTTTGCGTGGAGGATAGCTGTGAGGAGGGGAATCAGCGGTGGAACCCCCAGACAGGGAACCTCGCTCACTCCCCACATGGCTCCCTCTGCAGTCAGCCTGGGCATGTGGGAGGCTTGGCTTTCTTCATCTCCTGGCAACGAAGGAAGCCAAGCCTCCAGCCCGCTCCACCAGCTCCATGGCTCCGGCCCACGCTGCCATCTTTGTGGCTATGGGCACTGCCATATTTGTCACAGAGTGGTGGTTAATTTTCATATTACCCTCTTATTATATAGGATTATGTTACATAAGATTGTTTTATTTTTTAAAAGCACTTATCCCAACCTTTATTGTGTATATACTACATTTTTTTGTTGTTTCACCAGAATATAAATTACATAAGAAAAGAGTCCTTGTAAACCTGGTTCACTGCTATATTCTCAGTACCTGCCATTCATAAGCTACTCAGTGAATATGTGCATACTACATCAACACATTTTCAACATCACAACAATCCAAATGATAGTGCATGCGACTTAACTTTTAGGTAGTGAAATGTTCAGCTCTGGCTGAATGTCTGAGACTGTCAACACTATCATATTCCTCAGAAAGAATGACCACATAGTAAAAATATTGCAGGGAGTTGTAGATTTTACTAAAGAATTCACAGAAGATATAGAAGAGGGCTTTGCTATTTGATTTTCTTTCTCCACAGTCTCTCCACTCATTCTGCTTATCTAGGAACACACTATCTGTACTCTATTTTTCATGTAATAGTCGTCTCTGTGTCTCTTCATTATCTGCACAATGGTTTTAGCTTTGTTACCACATAAATATACAAACAAAAGTCTTGACTTTAACAAGGCCCAACCTCTGAAGGAAATTTAATAACTAGCTTCCACTTATCAAGCTTGCTTGCAACAAGCCCACTAAGGTGTTCTGATAAATGGGATTTTCTCCATTTTGTTACATCCCTATGTGTTGTATTTTGTTTGTTTTTGTTTGCTGGTTTTGTTTGTTTGGAATATAGAAATGTCAACATTGAAAACCAGGGCTGTTTTGAAAATCAAACAACTTAATATATATGAAAACATTAATTTATTTAAAGATTTATAAGGATACTGCATGTCACCCACCATGCTAAGTACTGAGCATGTATCAGTAGTTCCTACCCATGAGCAACTTACAATGTCCATTATAAACTATACAGCATGGTGATAATTTAATATCTTGTATCAGATAATTAAAATATCTGCACTATCACAATGGTCATAAATGTTAACTTTATTAATAATTTTGAAAACATCACTCAAATAGTAAATTCTTAATAGGTTTAATTTGATATGTTATAAAGGTTATAGCTATGGGACATGATGATATTTTTGTTAAATAAAACCAGTCCTATTTTTCTATTAGTTGGTTTGATTCCAATGTAGATTGAATATTTTAAAGGAGAAACTGCATGAATTCTTCTCTAGTTGTTATCCATCAACTGTTACTCAATGACATTCAGGAGTTAATAATTCTTTAAATGCTATGGATATAAGTCAATCATGACCTGGCTTAGAGTGGAGGTCAGACCTATAGCATTACTTACCCTCCGACAGCTCAAGGGAAATGTACTTCCATCAACTGTCATAAAAGTGTACTGGCCATTCATCTTCCAGTTTCCCAAAAAGCCTTAAAGAAAAATATGTCACCTGGTCCTGCTTACCTGAATACAGTTACAACCTAACATAAAATATAATATATTATTACATTGCAATGGAATAAATGCTATAAGAATAAATGTGAGAGGCTATAGTGCCCCATTGAGAAAGAGCCCATATGATGACCTTGGGGCATCAGGGAAAGCTACTAGGAAGATGTGGTATCTGCTTAATGGCCTAAAGAATGAATAGATGCAAACCAGATGAAAAGATGGCTGAAGAAGGAAAGCAAATAGAATGTATGATGAAATGGTCTAGAAATAAGAGCACTACTAGATTTAGTTTCATCTTGGAGGTATACAGTAGCAAATTATATAAGAGCGAAGAATGGAATTTAATGAGGTTAGCAGAGGCCTAGGTACCAAGCTAAGGAGTTATGAAGCCAGTTAAGGGTTTTGAACAGGTGAGTGATTAGTCTAATTTTAGGTCTTACAAAGAAGAGGTTAGAGAGGAAGACCAGAAACAGAAAGACTGATAATTGAGGGCTCCTGTGTAAATATATCATCATCTGGACCAGGCTGATGGTAGTTTAAAAAAGGACAAGGTGTCTAGGAATTATAAGAGAGAGACAGAGTGATTCCTGAGAATGCATCCCATAGTTTCAGCTTGGATCACTAGGTGAAACTATTTTTTTAAAGGCACCATGAACATGGTATCAAGGTCTAGATACTAGTTCCAGCTTCACTACTTACTAGCTAGGTAATCTTGCCCAGGTTACTTTACCTATTGAAACTTCAATTTTCACATCTGCTCAATGGAAATATTCTATCAAATTCACAGGGTGGTGCAAGGATAAATTTTATATAAAATCTCTGGATAGTCAACATGAAAAGATTATTAAGGAGCTCTCTGAACCATAACATTTGTTGAATAGCCATATAATGTCTGGTCATCATTTACTGTCACATTTATGTCACTTACTTTCCTTCTTTCTGATGAGAGCACTGACACTTAATATCTGTGTTAAAAACAAAACAAAACTAGACGTTCATCAAAGGTATGGTTCTGAATATTAATTTATTTAGTGTAGGAGAGAGCTGAGAGAAAAAATATTTCAAAAATAATAAAATTTTAAATATTATGCAAGTTCTTCCCATTATAAGATGGTCAGACCCCATAGTCAATACTATGGAGATTATAGAAATAAGTAAGATCTGCTGTTTACCCTCAGGAGATGAAACCACTGAAGAAGAATACACAAATCTATATCACTAGTGGTCTGATGCACAAATTTGTGCACATTGAAAGGAAATTAATTGGAAGAAATATTTTAATATCACTATTAACCTTTTCTCTATGATAGATGTGTCAACCAAATTCATGATCCACAATGACGGATGGAAATAGATGTGTGTGATTGGTGCCAGTGAGAGCTTTATATATATCACTCATGTGTGAGTCAACTTAGCTTTTCATAGATATAGAATAAATTTGCTTAATTAGATCTGATTTCTGATTTAGCTAAACATTTTCCAGCCCAGTGAAACACCCCAACTTCTCTTGCAGGTAATTGTCAGCAGCACAGCAGTAAATATCAACACAAAGCAGGTTATTATTATAGATCACACAGGGAAAACAAAGGGTAAAATATTTAACTGCAGCAGTGTTTGACTATATTCTGAGCATTGAGAAAACCTGAAGTCATTTTCAAGGTCCACCATTTCTTACTTCTTTTCAGTCAAGTCAAGTTTCTAAGCTTTCTAAATCTGTTTTCCAGCTAATGAAAGGAAAATAGGATTCCACTGAGTCTCCTATCTACCTACTCCAGGACTTCTGTGAGGATAAAATGAGATGAGGCACAGGAAAATGCTCCACAGACATTTGTTAAAGTGTAAAATGTTTCCACCTGTGTTCGTGGAACTTTAAGGAAGCTAATCGCTAGGGAGAAGAAGCTGGGCATTGCTACATGATGTCATTACCCAATGACCATTTCTCAGTTGGGCTATAGGATATGGGCTGCATTTTGTGCCATCGGGTCTCAGTAACAGTTTAGTGGGGTGTTGCTTCAGGGTGGTGGCAGGGCCTATATCCCACTTGGGGGAAGCCAGGTGTTGCTTTGTTGGCCAGGTCTGTGGTATTTCTCTGTGTGCCTCATGGCAACTCCTGCATTGAGTGTCTGCCCTCTGATGGTCAGGTCACATCATAGCAATTGGTTGGAAGGTGGGAAGGACACTTAGCACATTAGCCTTTTATGTAGATAGATTATAACACAAGGTGAAAATAAAAAGTGTCCAACTACGGCATAAGCCAAGTGTGATTAAAATTCCAAAGGTAGTGGTATCATAGGAGATTACCAGACATTGAGGAAAGAAATATCAGAAAGACATGGTTCACCAATGTAATAAAGGCCATACATGACAAACCCAAAGCCAACATCATAATCAGTAGGTCAAAATCACAAGTTTCCCTTAATATAGCAAACAAGACATATTCAACATAATACTGGAAGTCCTAGTAACAGCAATTAAAGAAGAAGAAATAAAAGGCATTCAACTTGGAAGGGAATAAGTACAAACTCATTACTTGCTGATGGAATGATACTATTTATAGAGGACCCTAAAGAGTCAACCATAGAAACTACTAGTACTGATAAATGAATTCAATAAAGTAGCAGGATACAAAATAAATTTACAGAAATCAGTTTTATTTTTATACATTAATTATGAACTATCAGGAAGAAAAACTAAGTGATAATCCCACTTATAATTGCATCAAAAAAAATGTCTAAGAATAAGTTGAACCAAGGATGTAAAAGACCTGTATTCAGAAAATCATAAGATACTGAGGAAAGAAATTGAAGAAGATACAAATAAGTGGAAGCATATGCTGTGTTCACGGATAGGACAAATTAACATAATTAAAATCTACATACTATCCAAAAAAATCTATAGATTCAATGTAATTCCTATCAAGATACAAATGGCATATCACAGAAGTAGAAAAAATATTTTAAACATTTATGTGGAACCATAAAAGACCCCAAATAGGTAAAGCAATCTTGAGAAAGAAGAACAAGTTGGAGGAATTAGGTTACCTGATATCAAACTATATTATAAGGTCATAGTAATAAAAATAGCATGGTACTGGCATAACAACAACATATAGATCAATAGAACAAAATAAAGAGCCCCAAAGGAAACCTATGCACTTATGGTCAATTAATATTTCACAAATGAGACAAGAATATTTAATAGGGTAAAAATAGTCTATTCAATAAATGTTGTGGGGAAAATTAGACAGGTACAAGTATAAAAAAGAAACTTCTTACACCATATATAAGAATAAACTCAAAATGTTAGACTGGATACCATGAAATCATAGAAGATACATAAGCAGTAAAATCTCAGAAATTTCTCAGAGTGATATTTTTTCTGATATATATCCTCAGGCAAGGGAAACAAAAGAAAAAATAAACCAATAAGACTACATCAAACTAAAAAGTTTTGCACAGCAAAAGAAACTGTCACAAAATGAAAAGATAGCCTCTGAATGGGAGAACATATTTGCCAATGATGCATCTAATAAGGAGCTAATATCCAAAATTTATAAAGAACTGATACAACTCTACACCAACATGAAAAACAACCCAATTAGGAAATGGGCAAAGGACTTGAATAGACACTTTTACAAAGAGGACACACAGATGGCCAAAAGACATATGAAAAGATGCTCAATGTTACTAATCATCAGAAAAATGCAAATTAAAACCAGTGAGTTATGACCCCACACTTATAGGAATGGCTATCTATATTAATAAAAGGGTTATACGCAAATTGGTTGGGATGCCCTCACTCAATGACTGAACAGCAGGCTGTGTGGAGTTACCAGGCTGGCAGAGGGGAGCAGTGAGGAGTGACCAGGCTGGCATGGGGGGGCAGTAAGGGGCAACCAGGCAAGCAGGGAGGGCAGTTAGGAGCAACCAGAGAAGCAGGCAGAGATGGTTAGGGGTCAATAGACTGTCAGGGAGGCCTGTTGGGGCAATCTGGCTGGCAGGTAGGTGAGTGATTAGGAGCCAGTTTAGGGATGTCCAACTGCCAATTTAGGTCCAATCCCTGTGATCAGGATCAGGCCTAAACCAGCAGTCAGAGGAGTCCTAGATTGAAGAAGGTATAGGCTGGGCTGAGGGAACCCCCTCTCCCATGCACAGATTTCATGCACTGGGCCTCTCGTCCTATATAATAAAAGCCTAATATGCTAAGTGTTTGGTCATCTGGTTGGCAATTCAATCAATCAAAGCATAATACGCTAATGATATGCTAGCTCAACTTCTCATTATGACATGCACTGAACACCAGGGTGCAGACAGTCAACTGGTCAACCAGTTCCTACCAGCAGATGCTCCAACTGGTAGGTTAGCTTGCTGCTGGGGTCTAGCTGATCAGGACTGGCAGGACGGGTTGAACAGGCCCTGGAGCCCTCCAGCGCTCCCTCCTTAGCTGGCCAACATCCCACATCCCATCCCAAGTTCATGAATTCTGTGCACTAGTCTTCTAGTTGTCAATAAATAAACCAAGAATAGTGTTGGTGAGGATGTGAAAAAAAGGGACCCCTCATGCACTGTTAATGTGAATCTAGATTGGTACAGCCACTGTGGAAAACAGTATGGAGTTATCTCAAAAAATTAAAAATGGAATTGCCTTATGACCCAGTGATCCCACTTCTGGCAATATGTCTGCAGAAACCTGAAACACTAATTCAAAAGCATTTATGCATCCCTATCTTCATTGCAATGTTACTTAGTTTAGCCAGAATTTGGAAGCAGCCCAAGTGTTCATCAGTAAATGAGTGGATAAAATAGCTGTGGTACATTTACACAATGGAATACTCTTCAACTATAAAAATCTTACTCTTTGTGACAACTTGAATGGACTTGCAGAGTATTATGCTAAGTGAAATAAGGCAGAGAAAGACAAGTACCATATGATTTCACTCGTGTGGACTCTAATGAACAAAATACACTAGCAAACAAAATAGAAACAGACTCAAAATTATAAAGAACTTACGCTGTCAGAAAGGAACTGGGTAAAGGGGTTGGGTAAAAAGATGAAGGAAACAAACCTCAGACAACATTATGGTGATTCTCAGGAGAGGCGATTGGGAGGAGGTAAAGAACTTAAAGAGGACCAAATGGTGATGGAAAGAGACTTGACTTCGGGTAATGAACACCAAATGCAATATACTAATACAGATATAGAAAAAAAGAAGAAAAAGAAAAAGAAAGAACCTTGTCCAAAGTCCCCAATCTGCCACTTGGCTGTATGATCATGGAGGAATCACTTAACTTCTCTGATTTTAAGTTTCTTATCAGTAAATGGTGGATATTAATGGCATCTGCCCCTCTTAATATTTTTAAGAATTAAATGAATTATATTGAATAAATATTAGTAGACAAACACTGTAGCAGAATTGGTCTTCTAAACAGAAACATTAACAAAAAATTAAATGTTATCCTCCCCTCCTCTTGATAGGATATTGCAGAAACAAAAGTTCTATACTGGGTACACGATTACTGTAAGAGTCTTCTACAATCACTCAAAAATGACAAGCTAGTTCCATTACAAGGCTTTGCCCTGAACCTGCAAACAATCAAGCTAACTAAACTGGGGGTATCTCTGAGATGCTTTAATACACACAAGATCAGGGTAACAGTGCACTACTAGGTACTCAGTGATTTCTCAAGAAATGATTTTTAAATGAATCTAAGATTGCAACAGTCTAACCTGGATAAAGAATCCTAGAGAGACTGCTTGGGCCATCATGGCCTCAAGTGTCAGAACTGCTGATTGATTGGCAATGAGTCATAAGAAAAAGTGAGAACAGTGGTAGAACACTTTCTATATGGCACAATGTCTGTGCTATTAAAATCAAAATGACTTATTTCTAACTGGTGAAAAGAATGACATGATCTTCCCCCTTTCCCAGTAATATATTAGTTATGAGGAATGTGATTAGGGTTTAGTAACTGCTGCTGAAGAATAATATAAAATTAAATATTCTTGCTTTTTTTTTGTTTCTGTCAACAACAGTAAGTGTAACCTTTTTTTTTTCAAAATAGTCAAACTAGCAGATTATTTTAAAATTCTTTTTAAAAATGACATACATGGCCTTGCAGGCATGATTCTGTGGTTGAGTGACAACCTATGAACCAGGAGGTCATGGTTAGATTCCTAGTCAGGGCATACCCACGTTGTGGAGCTCAATCCCCAATGTGTGGCATTCAGAAGGCAACTGATCAATGATTTTTTCTCATCACTGATGTTTCTCTCTCCCTCCCCCTTCCTCTCTGAAATCAATAAAAATATTTTTTAAATAAATAAATACATCTACATATATACAAAAGCCTAAGCAACCATCACAACTGAATGGATGACCAAACAGGCTGTGTGGGGCAACCAGGCCAGCAAGGAGGTCAGTGAGGAGTGACCAAACAACTTAGCAGCAGGCTGCATGGGGCAATGAGGCCTGCAGGGGTGGTAGGGGCAGTTGGGGGTGACCAGGCCGGCAAGGGCTGGGACAATTGGGTGTGACCACTCTGGCGGGGGCGGGGGCAGTTGGGGGTGATCAGGCAGGTAGGCAGGTGAGTGGTTAGGATAGGGCCTAAACCAGCAGTCAGACATCCCCTGAGGGGTCCCAGATTGGAGAGGGTGCAGGCTGGGCTGAGCCCCCCTACCGCTGTGCACGAATTTCATGCACCAGGCCTCTAGTACATAAATAAAAATGACACACATGGTTGTAAGAATAAAACCATGCAGCTAAGTTTTACTAATTGCACTAATCAAATTGCAAAATGGTAAGCATCGTTTCTGTGTTATAAGGAGAAGCACCTAGATTAGCTATGAAAATAAAGGGACAAAACATGAAAAAAATTTTAAAAGCACATCTCTGCTATTATGGTTATACCACATAATGGTTAAACTGTATGTATCCTAATACCACATAGTTTTGGAATCAAGTCTCAGCCCTGTGACAGGCAAATTAATCTCTCCAAACCTGTTTTCTTACCTTTAAAATGTTAATTTTTAAATGTGTCTGTATATGTAAAGCAGTTAGCATAATGCCTATATATAGTAATCTATATATGCTAATTGTCTTTAAAGGGCATAATTATTTTATTAGCATAACCATTAAAATGATCAATGTCCTTTGTTGTGAACTAACTTATGCTCCTATAATTTAACAGTTGTTGTCTCCTGAAAAGTACCTATGCGTTCTGAGCTGAGCATTCTTATTCCAGGGTAGACAAACTAATGTCTACAACTGGTTGAATATGGATTCTAACTGGGGTTGGACTGTAAAACCTACATTGATCCCATTGCCAGGCTTCGTCTCCCAAAAATAAAAGGAAATATCTCACATTATTCAGCTGTGCTGTCAGCAGTCAGGCATTGGCTGAGTGTCAAGGTTGGATAAACTCTAGATCAAGGCCATTTATGAGGCCTGACAGATAATTCAGGATTTTTCACTGATGGAAGCAAAGGACACGAGGAACTGTGGTGTGTTCATTGTGTCATGTAGAATAAATATGCATAAAGGAATCATCCATCTCCTGGCTTTTCTGCTCATTCCTATTTCCCACCTTCCACGTGTGCCCCCAAGTAGCTGCCATTAAGGTCCCACAGGGGCCAATTATATTCAGCTCTGAGTGGCAGAAACTCCACCTATGTGAGGCTGGCTCCAGGCACAGAACACACCTTCAGATTCACAGCGCAGGATGTGCTCCCAAGATTGGGGTTCACCGGGTTCCCGAGTCCTATAAAATGTGGGCTCTCAACAGATGGTCAGAGGCAGATGGCAAGGACAAATGTGGCCAACTATGCAGTTAACTCCTGTTGTAAAGCCATTTCAGTCTTCGCACTCTTACCAGAGTTACAATCCCCAAACCCTGGTCTGGTCATCTGAGTTTCTGCTTCTGAATATTGCGTGGCTCCCTATTGCTTGCAGAGTAAAGTGAAATCTGATCCAGTCATGCTTTTCCAACTTCATTTCCCATGATGTTCTACATCCACCACAAAGTATACCCTGTAGCATAAAAAAACTATAAGCCATTTTTTTAAATATCATTTTTAAGTCTTTATTGTTGCAAGTATTACATATATCCCCTTTCCCCCTGGTTGACCTATCCCAGCCCACCCTCGGCATCCACCCCAGACGTTCACCCCGTTATTTTCTATGTCCATGGGTTATACATATATGCATACATGTCCATTGGTTGATCTCTTCTCACCCATCCACCCTCCCCTACCTTCCCTCTGCAGTTTGACAGTCTGTTTGATGCTTCTATGTCTCTAGATCTATTTTTGTTCATCTGTCATGTTGTTCATCATAGTCCACATATAAGTGAGATCATGAGAACTCATGCTTCATTGTCAAGTGGAGTCACAGCCTACACTCCACAATTTGTCAAGGTTGCTGGGTGGACTCTTGGCCTGGCTTAGGTTGTTCTCAGCAATAAGGCAGGGTTGTGGGCTAGGCTCCACTGGTGACGGGGCTTTAAACTGGGCTCCACAGCTAGGATGTACTGTATGCCGGTGTCCAAGGCTGCATATGGTCAGTATTCAGGCTATCTAATCAGGTATGAACAAAGTTATGTTTCACAGTTGAGTGGAGCCGTTGGTTTAGCTTCCTACCCAGGTCGGATCATAGGCCGAGCTCTAAGGCTATCTTAGTGTCACTGATTTATCTCTCTCTTCAGTCATGGCTGGAGGCTGTGCTCAGCAGTAGAAAGGCAGGGAGGGTGCAGCTAGAAGTGGTTAATGGGGAAAAAGGAGGACATATGTAATACTTTAAACAATAAATATTTAAAAAATTAATGGGCAGCATGTATAAAAAAAGAGAAACCAGAGAATAGAGTATCCGATAATAGGAAGAGGAACCTAGAACGATTTCCTAGGGTGACTAGTAGAAACATCATTTTACAAAGGTCAGTGGAAAGAGGGTATACCAGTGCTCTGAAGTCTATAAAGATACAAAAGCAACAATACTATAAGGTGAAAATTGCTTAACACTTGTTTCTATAGATGTCATATAACCCACTCAAATCTCTAATCAACATTTAGAAACCATATTAACATAAACACTATACACATAATATTATCTAAAAGAATACTTACATGCATTATCTCATTTACTTCTGACAACAGTTCTATAATGAGAAGGCAGGGTAGGCTGCTAGACACATTTTTCAGTGGTGTCAAGACAAAGTAGAGAGGAAGAAATTACCCAGTCAGGATTTAGACAAGACAAAACCCAGATGACTCTGATGGATAAAACAAGTTAAACTGGTAAAACTAGGATATAATAAACTGAGGGAAGTTTTCTTTCAGTGCAAATCTATCTGTCATCTATCTATATCTATCTATTTATCTATCTATCTATCTATCTATCTATCTATCTATCTATCTATCTATAGACCCTGATGGTGGGCCAGGCCTAGGACCCTACTTGTGCATGAATTTTGTGTACTGGGCCTCTAGTATTATTATATAAGACTTCTAAAAAGTAGTTTGGATGCCTTCTGTTGAATCATAAGTGGAAAATCCCCAGCCTTGCGGTTAAACCTATTCCACCTCAATTACTAAAGCAAATTACATAATCCATACAAGGGTCCTGTGTTTTAGCACTGGTTTCCCAGAAGACAGAACCTCAGGCAAAAACTAATGTGTTATCGCATATTATGTGACTGGTCTCAGGAGTAGCAGGAATGTGAGAGAGAATAAAAAAGATGAAGAAAAAAATAAAATAAAAGTTGTCATTATCAAGCCAGCTACTGCTTAATAAAACAGGCATTGTTTACTTGATTCTGTGAGAGCATTTCCCAAGATATATGTCAACTAATGTATCCCAGGACAGTCTGGCTAGTGGGAAGAAAGAAGGATAATTTATCTGCCAAACACTATCTCTCATTTTTTACGGTGTGTATTGGTACCAAGTAGATATAAGTGTCTCACATCCCAGTATCTCTTGGGAATGAGGCAAGAGACATATAGGACTATCATTAAGGGGTGTTTTATCAGGTTGTACCTACACTGAAGTTGGTGACCTGCAAAAACTACCCAATTTGGTCACTGCAACTGGGACAAAACAAGAGACCAAGATCCCTAAAGACAGGGGAGCAAAGAGTATCTGAGCCCATAAAATGTGTTTGAGATTATTTGCCTCTTCACCTAGACCAGTTTCATATCTCTACCCTCTCAGGAGGCTGAAATGATGGAAGCCCATCCATCCATCTTGAAAGATCCGTCTTGGATGTGGGCATGTCCAGAGCCCACCATGCCACCAGGGCTGAACCCAGAACAGACCTGGGCCTGGGTCATGGACAGTTCCCTTGGGCTGAGCTATGACTTCTACAAACCTGGCCACTTGTGCTAGAAATTGAACTGTGGTGACTGAAGGCTGCTGCTCTATGTTTGTACCTGCTATGCGGATGCTCTTGGATTTGAGAGGGTCCTGAAACGCTGTCAAGACCCACAAGTCCAGGAACAACAGTCAACTCAAAGAGATGCACATGTGACAGCCTGCACATCCCAGTGAGGCCTGACCTAGCCAGGAGATGCGGGCATCAGAGGTGATGCAGAGACAGACGCTTCTGGTGCTTCGCTGAGCCCAAGCTGCACCCACAAGTGGCTGAAAACCCAATCGTAACCCACCAGGAACCCAGACAGAAGGCCATCCAACCTTCCTCCATGATCCTTAGACTGCCCTGCTACCCTACCCTCTATCTGTGGATTTTTTCTTTGACTCCATTGGGTGCCAGTCCAAAAATTCTGTTTCAATATGTGTGACATTCTGGGAGTATTTTTATATCAAAAGAGATTTGTGATTATATATACTATTACTTGGTCCTATAATCAAAATAATTTATGTGGTATGAAAAGAATGCATACATTGTCTTTCCCCAGTAAAAGAAATATCAATGCATAAAAAAAAGAGGGATATCAGGTCCCAGTGTATTTCTAGCTTCTGAATCCCTTCTTTCCCCACAAAGGAGGCAGGCCACATGCTGGTCCTCATTGGTTGTAAGGTTAGGTCACTCTACCCTCATAGTCCTTCATATCTGCTCAGCTATTTAAACTTCTACCTAGATTTGGTCTTTTCTCCTCCTCCTTCTCCTTCTCCCCCTCCCCCTCCTCTTTCTCCTTCTCCTCCTTTTTCTTTACATCCTCACCCAAGGATACTTTTCTATTGATTTTTTAGCAGGAGAGGGAAACTCAGAGAGAAATGTCTATGTGACAGAAACACATTGATGTGATTGCCTCCAGCACAAACCCTGACCAGGGCCTTGGTTAGGGAGGAACCTGCAATTGAAGTAAATATCCTTGACCAAAATTGAACCTGGGACCCTCTGGTCCACAGGCTGATGCTCTACCCGCTGAGAAAAACAAGCTATGAAGATTTAGTCTTTTCTACTGGCCCTTCAGTCTGAACTTCAGCTGAACCCAGAACCAGGCATGGCCCTGAAACCAGGGCCTTTGAGGCATAGGAAAGCCACCCACATCCTAAAGGTTAAAATCAACATTTTAGTTTTGGAACTGGCCTGAGTATTTGGTTATTGCTTAAAACATCAGTTCTCATGTAAGGGAACGCAATAGTATTTTCTGGGGAGATTTAAAAAATACTGATGCATGGAACCTACCCCCTTGTAACTAAATTGGAATTCCAAAGGAAGCTGTGCTTTTATAATTGTATCAGTAGTTTTAAAATATATATATATATATATATATTGATTTCAGAGAAGAAGGGAGAGGAAGAGAGAGAAACATCAATGATGAGAGAGAATCATTGATCAGCTGCCTCCTGCATGCCCCACACTGGGTACTGAACCTGCAACCTGGGCATGTGCCTTGACAGGGAGTTGAACCATGACCTTCTGATTCATAGGTTGGTGCTCAACCACTGAGCCATGCTGGCTGTGCTCAGTTTTTTATTATTTATTTTTAATAATTCTTTATTGTTAAAAATATTACATATGTCCCCTTTTATCCCCCCTTGACCCCCTCTAACCAGGCCCTGACCATCCATCCCTCCCCAGGCCTTCAGCACCCTATTGTCTGTGTCCATGGGTTATGCATATATGCATACAAGGTATTTGGTTGAATACCTCCCTCCCCCGCCTTCCCTCTGAGGTTCCATGCTTTGAATCTGGATCCACTCTATCAGTTTATTTTGTTACTTAGATTCCACATGAGTGTGAGCATTTGTCTTCCTCTGACTTATTTCATTTACTATGATACTCTCCAGGTTCCACCATGCTGTCTCAAAGGCTAAGAGATTCTTTTTTTCTACGGCTGCGTTGTATTCCATGGTATAAATGTACCACAGCTTTTTTATCCACTCATCTACTGATGAGCATTTGGGCTGTTTCCAGATCTTAGCTATTGTGAATTGTGCTGCTATGAACATAGGGGTGCATACATTCTTTCTGATTGTCGCTTTGGGTTTCTTACGATATATTCTTAGAAGTGGGATCACTGGATCAAATGGCAGACCAATATATAATTTTTTGAGGAAACTACATATTCCCAATCTGCATTTCCAAAATCAGTGTACTAGGGTTCCCTCTTCTCCACATCCTCTCCAGCACTTTTCATTATTGATTTGTTGATGGTAGCCATTCTGACAGGTGTGACATGGTATCTCATGTAGTTTTGAGTGTGCAGCTAGAGCTGAGAACTACTGACTTAGAAGGACGAATGCTGCTTGAACCTTTTTCTTGTTTCAGGTTTCCAAGTACACGTATGTATTCACTAAATATGTGTCTATTGTTTTGGCATTGTTTTAGATAAATAGATAAAGCTATGAGCAAAATAACTAACTTTTCTGCCCTCATGGAGCATGAATTCTAATAGGGATCTTTTGTTCTGGTTTATGTCTGATAGAGGGCAATAGAACCAGTCAGTTATTTCAGAATTCTCTGAGATATACAGGAGAAAATAAGAGTTCTTTTCAGGCTCACTTATCAACCGACTCTTCATCTGAACCCTTACATGAGCTAGAGATGCTAAAGATTAAACCCCCACCCCACTAACCCTTCTCCAAGAACTCTACTGTTCAAGGGTGAAGAAAATGCACATTAAACGATCACACCAATGATTTTATAATTATATTTTTAGTGTGCTATAAAGAAAATTACAGTGTTAGGATAGCTTATTACAAGGGTGACCTGCTTCCACTTGAGGACAAGGAAAGGCTTATCAGTGAAAATGACAGAACTTAGAACCTGAGAAATGACTAGGAGTTTGGGAAGTAGAGCCGGAATGAAGGGTGATATCAAGAGACACAGAGGACTGAGGCCCATAATGAGGCTGAAAGAAACACATAATTGGGAATGCCCTTTCTGTGTGATAAGCAGAGTAAATCAGGCCTATGCATGAATACATACTGCATCTGAAATAAATTACTGAGAGGCACTTGCTTTTTTATCATATTGAAAGAATCTTATAAATTAACTAGAGGTCCGGTGCATGAAATTCGTGCATGGAAGGCAGCGGGGGACCCTCAGTCTGACTTGCACCCTCTCCAATCTAGGAGCCCTCAGGGGATGTCCTACTGAGAGCTTAGGCCACTGCCTGTGGTTCTCTGCTGTCTTCAGGGCCCACTTGCCCACTCCCAGGTCGCTGACGGTGACAACCAAGCAGGCCCTGCTGTGCACTATGAGGCCCATTTGGCCACTTCCAGGTCACTCATTGGCAATAGCCAAGCAGGTCCTGCTCTCTGTGGCCATCCCTGGGACTCCAGCAGGGCTGAGAGGACTGGGCGCCACCATCTTGTGGCTGTGGGTGTTTCTATCTTTGTGTCAGAGTGATGGTTAATTTGCATATTACTCCTTTATTAGATAGGATATGATAATGCCTGCGGACTGTAAATATCAGTAATTTGAGGATGTTATCTGGAATGTTTAAAATACCACAGAATGCATTTTAGAAACAATCTAGTAAAATGCCTTGTCATAGTGTGGGAGAATATTAAGCATGCTTCCTAGTGATTCACATAAATGCCAGCTTATCAATTGCTTTGGAGATATATATATATTTCACTCTCCCCTTTCCTGTGATACTCTTCACCTTGAATACTTTTTTTCTTCCCTTCTCTTCACTCTTTTATTAGTGAACAGCATTTCTGTCTTCTTAAAGAATCCGTTATCTCACACTTTGGGCTTCTGAGTGACCTCCTTTGCTCTGATCTCTCTCTAAAGCTTATCAGGTTGGCATTACTAATTATCTTTGTTTTCCCTCCCTTTTCCAACCTAGTTGAGGTTTAATGGGACAGAGGCTAAGTGCTGTATACTTGCTCTGAAGTCATCATATTCTATCCCTTCTCAATTACTGGTAGTGTCTATTATTCTTCTAAGTCCTTAATACCAGGCTTCAAGTATATAAATGGGAAGTCAGCAGTGATTACAGTTAACATATCATATTGGGTGAGAAATGTAGAAACAGAGCTGGAAAGAGACTCTCAGAATCACTTAGCCTGATGCCCTCAGGGAATGCCATCATGACCCACTCCTTCTTCCTCCCCTATCCTCTCTGACCTTACCTTAAGGAACTTTTCTCTCTGAGCTTCCGTAGTTTAGCATCCACTGCTCTCTACTGTGAATAAGACTGTTCATATTCTTATCATTGCTGTTACCCATAGAATATGTTGAATGCAGGACTCATATCTTGCTCATCAACATGTTCAAGTGCATTAAATGTAAGGTAGACCCAGTAAATAGTTTTGAGTGGTTAGATGATGTTAAAATAAAGTGACTGGCACTTTAAAAAGTATATAAATTATAACATGAGCTTTCACACCTATGCATGGAGGTCCCATATGTGATTTATAGGGTACGTTACTAGATGAGAGTCAGGGGCAGATAATTCCAGGGGTCATTCTCTTGCATGACAAATTCTTCAGGTCATAGTGCAGATATCTATGCCCTCCTCATCTGCACAAGGTGTCCTTTCATATAGTGTCTCTTAGTGTATCTAGTTGCAGTAGATAGACAAGCAGCTTTTTTTGTTTTTTAAGTTTTAATTTACCAAGAATCAAGGGGGTAAATCTGAATATATTTTGAGAGTTGTAAGAAAGCAGAAGACTCAGTGTGAAGAAACTTGTTTGAGGAATTGTAAGCACAAGAGAAAATAAAGTTAGATTGACATATATAAATTATATGTGCATTTTAAATACATTTAATATGATATTTACAGCATAAATTAAAGTAATATTTCATAGAATATGATCTAATAAATAAATGAAAAATAAGATAAATAAATATTATTTATTTTAATTTACAGGCATTTAGTACACACTATGTATCAGGCACTATTCTATGTGCTTTATAGATGTGAATGCAATTATTATGGCAATATTCTGAAGTAGATATTGCTATTACCTATGATTTACAGATGTGGATATTAAAGTTTAGACAAGTTTGAAGTAACTTGTTCAGAATCACATATCTGATAAATGGAAGAGCCAGGATCAAAATTCAGGCAATCTGGCTCTTGAGGTCTGACTCTTAACTACCATCAGAAATGTTTATACTGTATTGAACTAACATCCCCTTTTTAACTAAAAATGAAAAAGTGAATCTTTAAATCTCTACCCTATCACTTTCTGCCTATGAGAGTTGGTGTGATATGACTAGCAACAACTCTTGAATATTTGACTCGATCAAATATTAATTCCTACCTCCCAATCTCAATATTTGTTTGGGATGACCGGTTACCGTTAGGGAAAAATGTCAAAAAATGTATATCATTTTTATCAGCGAATGTGTGTATGTTTTTAAGACAAAGAAACCATTCACTGATATTGAGGAGGCCCAGGATTGCAAGTCAGCTCTCCAAATCTTTGTGTATGTTGTTTCCTCTGTCCCATCTCTTTATTATGCTTCTTGCTTGTCCTTTAGGTTTCATTCCATCAGTGACTTCCTCAGAGACCCCTTTCCTAAGTCCTTATCTAAAATCATGTCTCTCTCTCTCTCTCTCTCTCTCTCTCTCTCTCTCTCTCTCTCTCTTTCTTTCTCTCTATCTCACACACACACACACACACAATCACTGAGGATCACAGCACCCTTTCTTCATATCACTACTTACTATTGGAAATCATATTTGCTTTGTTCCTCTCTATTTTCAATAGAAGCCTCACAGTGTAAGAGTCCTATCTGTTTTTATTCATCTCTGTATACTCACTGTCTATCTAAGCAATGGGTGGTAGTCAGTAAATATATTTTTGAATAATGGAATGAGGAGACTAGAGAGATGAATTTCACAAAGCAATGCTAGCACTTACTGGAAGCAATCTAAGAGACAAAGCAGGGGGAGATGGCAGTGCTGTGGAACACAGATGACTCTGTTGAATCAAGCATGCCCGAGCATTCACCCTCTTCATGCATTCACACTCAAGCCCAAGAACATGCAGAAACAATTCAAATTACTTTTCAGGGAAAGCAATGCCCCCTGGTTGCTAAATCAGAAACCCCGAGGACTTACTAATCTCTAAAACATAAGACATTCCGCTGGGTAACATTTTCACTCTATCCTTAGCTTAAATAAGTTTCTGTTTAATGGTCAATATTGCTTTTACTAGTCAATGAAACAGGTACTACCCATCGCAGAAATCTGACCATTCTTTCCAGTCTGAATGATTTCAGCTGACTCTCCTTTCTTACATTTCATTTTGAATAATTCTATAATGATCATGGTGGCTTTTCTATTGATTTTCCTGTTACAGCTCTGAAAAGAGGAAGCAAAGGATACAATGTAGTCACTCTTAGTCTCTTTGGGCCCAGACCCCGCTCCTTCTAAATAAGGCTGCAATGAACATAAGGATGCATATTTTTTTTCTTTTTTTTTCTTTATTGATTAAGGCAGTTGTCAGCAAACTGTGGCTCTCGAGGTCTAATGAATTTGCCGACCACTGGATTAAGGTATTGCATACAAGTCCTTTGGTTCATCTCTCCTCCATACCTCCATCCTCCCCTACTTACCCTTTGAGGTTTGAGCATCTGATCAATGCTTCTTGGTCTCTAGATGTGTTTTTGTTTATCAGTTTATGTTGTTCATTTATAATCCACAAATGAGTGAGATCATATGATATTTATCTTTCTTTGACTGACTTATTTTATATATATATAATTTTTTAATTAGTGTTTTGTTTTTTTTGTTAAATCCCCGGAAGTGGAATTGCAGGGTCATAAGGCAGATCCATTTATTTTTTATTTTTTTGAAGTAACTCCATCCTGCTTTCCACAGTAACTATAATACAGGCAGCAATAGAATTTGGGGAATCAGCTAGTAGAGTATTATGAGAAATATAAATTATGCTCTGTTAACCGTGATTGTTTTGTTCTGATTAAAGAAGGCACTTTCTAAGCTGGCTGGGAATTGCCCTCAGGAACTGAGAGCTCACCTGGAAATGGGGCACATCCTCCACATCCAGGAGCTGCCTGTTGTTATGGAAAGATTGGCAGACTCTTACAGAACCCAGAGGCACAGCCCTT
Source organism: Lasiurus borealis (assembly GCA_004026805.1). Classification (NCBI taxonomy): domain Eukaryota; kingdom Metazoa; phylum Chordata; class Mammalia; order Chiroptera; family Vespertilionidae; genus Lasiurus; species Lasiurus borealis. The sequence continues at coordinate 49,524 of PVJN01012657.1, forward strand.
CGAAAATCTCCAGCCCACATTACTTATAAACTGCCCATTTGACATACCCTTTTGCCTACTTCCCCATATCATCTTTGTCCTTTTACCCTATATAAGCAGCTGGATTATGGAGGTCTGCAGAGCAGATTTTTGTGAATGACCTGCTGCTCTCTCATATTGCCGGCAGTATTGGAATAAATGCTCACATATGATTCAGCCCTGTCTCTGCTGAATTTGCCCAAATAGCGACAGGCATCCCAGACCCATTGATTATCAAGTTACAGGTGCACCGATTTGCATTTTTACCCACAGTTCATGGGAGTTCCCTTTTTTTCTGCATCCTGGCCAGAACTTGTTGTTTGCAGGATTTATGGATGACAGCCGTTTTGACAGTTGTGAGGTGGCATCTCATTGTGGTTTTAATTTGCATTTCTCTGATGATTAGTGACATTGAGCATCTTTTCCTGTCTCTCACCAGGCCCTGCTCTTTTTAGCCATTAGCCTTTTCTTTGAATTCCCTCGCCTTTGTTACATTTGCAATTCCAAGGCTTCTTTCAAAGGAACATTTCACACTCAGCATCCATTTTCACTGTTTGCTCTGAATGTGATTTCAGTAAGTTTTTAACAATATGGTCCTCCTTGAATTTCTCACTGTGTGGGATTATTATCTCTGGCATTAACAGACTGTGACTCCTTCATGTGCTCTCTTGGGGCTAGAAACCTCGAGTGGACATTTGTTATTCAGATTTCATCTGCTCCTTAGAGATGGTCAAAATGGATTTATTTCCCTTCCAGCAATCATTTACTACCTTTCTTGAAATATAATCAGTCTTCTCTATAAGATAGTACAAACAAAACGGGGATTTGCATGACATTAATTTCACAGTTGCAAGTTTCCTCTCCTTCACAGTTCCTTTTTTTAGATCAGCCATCTTAAATAAATAACGTTATGAGAAAGGGCTACCTTGAGCAAGAAGAGAGTAGTGTATTTATGGGATAGAAGAGCATTTATATGAGAGTCATGAGTAAGTATATCTGACTAGTGGAAGGAAAGAAAACATTTTTCATTTTTTTTGTTTATAAGGATATTGGAGACTCTATCAGAACCTAAGGTTTTACCTTTCCTGTCATCAGGAAAGGCATCTAAAGTAGAAACTACATAATATTTGTGACAACTGGTAATGGAAAAAAAATTTTCAATACATAAAGTATTTCCACTTCCAGGATAAAAAAAAAAAAAAAAAAAAAAAAAAGCCTGGCAAGCATCTTCTTCCAACCATATCAATTATTATTCCTACCAAAACCAACAACTGTGATACTGGCTGAAATAGATCATTATCAGGATGAACATATATATTAGAAACTAAAGGCCCCGTGCACAAATTTCTGCAAGGGTGGGAGGGAACACAGAAGATTGGCTGTCAGTCCCAAGGAGGGAGCCGGCCTGATCACCCCCAACTGCCCCCATGCCAGTGTGCTTGCTCCCACCTGCCTCCAGTGCCAGCCTGCTCACCCCACAACTGCACCCCCTGCTGTTCTGATTGCCCTCTCCTCCTTTTCCCACTGGCCTGGTCTCCCCCAACTGCCCCCCTGATAACCTTCTCATTCCAAACTCCCCTGCTGCTGTCCTGATC